>JAHWFO010114413.1:443724-459289 GCA_023313115.1 Rhysida immarginata | reverse complement strand
CCGGACCCCGATGATCATGTGACTTTTGAGTGCCCTGGCCTGTCTCTTGTTGGCCTCGCGGTAGGGACAATTTGGTAGAATATGATCAGGAATACCCTACCGCGGGGCCAACGATATAACGGGCCCGAGCGCGGAAAAGTCACCTGACCATCTTAGTCCGGCCAACAATCCAATCTTCATTATTTCCAACAAGCAAAAAAATACTGATTGCTAAAATCCAAGATGGAAACAATGAAGATTGGATTGTTGGCCGGACTAAGATGGTCAGGTGACTTTTTCGCGCTGGGGCCCGTTATATCATTGGCCCCGACCCTACGGTAGGTGATGCAACAATGCATGACGTTTTCGCGCTCAGGCTTTGAGTAGAGGTGGTGTTGGTTTATCTCTGTTGAACTGTTAACGATTCCTGCGCATTGTTTGTCGTTATCGTGACAAGTTAACACTGAAAATGCTTTTTTTCTAACAATTCTTCGTTTGCCATGTGGATGGTGTTAAGAGAGCTTCCGCAAAACTATCCTAATCGCACACATCAGTTTTTCACCAGTTAATGGTTCGTGTGAGGTACCCTGGTCAGGTACAGCCCAACCATAACATGGACGGCTGCGAGGTGAAAGAGCTGCTGAAAAAAGCGGACGTCTCATAACGTCTCATAACTGTGTGGCGGATAGTCAATAACAATAGTTTCCACCCCGACCACATTTATCTCCACCAGACGTGACTACTAGAAGAGACTGTATTTTTATCAGTTGTTTACAAACCGGCCACAAAATTTCTATTTGGCGGTGTTTAAAAGCAACGGGGAGGTGATCATCCAAAGTACACATTACCAACTCAGGAAAATCCTTACTGGTTCCGTGAGGTAGTCGACCAACATATGTGGAATGTGAACACGTGGTGTGGCATTATTAGAGGCCACATTATAGGCCCGTATTTCTTCGCGGGTAACCTAAACGGGATCAACGGGGTAGTTTATGTCCAATTTCTGGAAAACGTGCAGCCTGAACTCCGTGTAGATCGACGAGGCTTGTCATGTGGTTTCAGCAGGATTGCTGCCCCACACATAGGATTGGATCGCATCTTCCCCTGCGATGGATTGCTAGGATGGGACCCGTAGCTTGGTCCCCTCGGTCTCCAGATCTCACTCCTCTTGATTTTTTCCTCTGGTGACGGCTAAAAGAATTTGTGCACCAAGAACAGCCAAACAACGACGGAGGACATGCACAAGGCGAACGCAGGAAGGGGTCCTCTCTGTAATGACTGTGCTAATGCAAACAGCAAAATAGACGGCAGTTAAAACATTTAATGCGATGAAACCTGCACCTTCCCTAAAAGTGTTTTTATTGTTTATTTCCTAAAGAAAGCCTATTGGAAAAAAACGCTTCTCAGAGAAGTTGTTTCTTTTTTTTTTCAATACCTATCCAAAGACTCCCTACTCGACCTATGTTCTTATATAGCGGGTGATCCAAAAATGTATTACATTTTTTCACATTGTTAACGACATTTTCAGTGTTTGCTTTCCAGCAATTCAATGCTTTCATAAGAATCACGAGGTACGCGCAAACAATTGAAATCGTCACGGCAAAACAATTATTAGTTTCATGAAAAAATGTAAATTCACACTTTTGGATCACCCGGTAGTTTTTGGGCGGACCCCGGGTGCGCCCATTTTCAGCCATTTTCAAAAAATGGAATAGCCACCATTAAATTCTTCACATAGACTTTAATCAATATAAATCTAAAGGATAGCCGGAGCAAACATTCCCGTTAATATATTTTGCCTTAAATATTTGTGAAATAACTTTCTTTTATATTATGTTTACATATGCTTACCATTTACATGACATGAATAATGGTAACACATACTTAACCATTTGTTAATTGCATAATTGCTATTTATGGTCATCTTTATGCAGACTGATATTATTCGTCTTTCTCTATATTTTCAGTGATTTCACATTATCTTTTGTACCTTATTCTAGAAGACGCATTTATTGATTCGGTGTTTCATTCCTTTTTCCACACGTTTTGGGCTTTGTTCTCTCAATGGGATTCGTTTAGCCTTGGGCATGGTCTCCTCCAATCCCGTTTACCTTTAAGTTGGGATTCCCACAAGCAGTATTTTTTCCGCGAGGAAAGGTATGATGATGTTAGAAGCTCATTTAATTTCTGATTCTTTCTGGTTTTCACTGCTGGAAATTTTACATTACAATACGTGGCGTCACTGCGGTTTATTTTCGAATTTCATGATATGAAAGCGCTTCGTGCATCATTACTAGTTAAGCTCAATTTACTCCTGGAAGTCGAGATCCAACTTCGACAATGAAATTGCCTCACTCGGCAGGAGTCACTGAAATCGGCTACAGTTCATTACGGGACTCAAAAGATCAGATAGACAAGTCAATATCTTGGTCTACTCTTTCAAATGAGAGCTACAAATTACAGGGCTCGAATACAGCGTAATAATAACACGAGTCCAGTTACTGGTGTACGAGAGAAAGTAGTATTAAAACCTTAAAAAAGCTACTAATAAAGAATTATGGACACAGTTTTTGAATTACTTCTATTTTTCCATGTAGTCATTTGCGTTGAGCGATTGGGAACAACATGTGAACGAAGTTTACCAAGGTTATAAATATAGCCCAATGTTATCACGGCTAGTTGCTGGAAGAGCTTTTGCATCGTGTATGTCAGGAAAATTTAACAGAATTTGGTAGGGTATATAAGAGCATTTTCCCATCCAAAATATTCTTATTCAGGCATTGTAAAAATGTGTAAAAGCAAAGGGTTAAGCATCCCAATATCGTCAACATTTGATGAGCAAACCCCTTTCAGAGAATTCCCCAAACTCGTACAAACTCCTGAAGTAGCGAAAGTGAAAAGTCTTATCTTACCTTCTTGTACACTTTCCAAAGTCCAGCGATCGTTTTGGGGCGACGTCTTCCGAGACCCCTTTTGAGATGGCCAAAGCCACAAAAGTCCATGGGGGAGGCTCAGGTGACTTGACAGGGATAGCAGAGAAGGGTACTGCACGAATGCCGGTCTCTTCTTTCATTTGTGTTATGAAATTCTGTGTTGAGCGCGCAGTGTGGCTGGACGCCTTATCTTGATGAACACCAATTTTGTTGCTCTCCTCTCCTTACAACGCCGGGATCTCCGTGTAAAGAGATTTCAAAATGTTCTCCTGGTAGTAATTTGCATTCACCTTAGCGTTTAGCTTCACCCGACGAAGTTGCAACCGGTCTTTTGAAACGTACTCGGCCACCACCATGATTGCGCACCCAATCAGTCCGGCCTTTCGCATCTGCTGGGCGGTAGCCAATAGCACGAACCTTACCACAATCTGTGTGGTAAACCCACGCTTCATCCAACATGACAACAAACCGCCATTTCTCTCCCGCAAGGTAGCCTTCGTAGAGTTTGCGGGCGTGGTTTTGCCTTCACGGATGTGACGTTCATTAAGAGCATGAACCCTGGCTTTATGGAACTTGCGTAGGCCTAAGTTGCGTTTAATTATGCGGTTTATAGTTGACGCAGACGTTCCTGCCTTCAGAGCCATGGCCTTCTGTGTTGGAGGGTTTTCCTGTGCTACCATGTTCTTGATCTTTGTAACTGTGTCAGGTGAACGGCTAGGGTGGGTCTCTTCCGAGGCAGCTTTTCATGGGTGAACTTCTCGGAAATGCCCGAATTACATACGTCAGCTAGAATGGACCAAACGACAATACGAGACCACAAAGCTCACAAAATTAGCTTTAAAAACCACATATTTATGGATTTATGGATTTGTGGTTTCGTGTTGTCATTTGGTTGATAGTTGTGTCCACAGTTTCTTGGCTTATTTCTTCTCGTAGCTAGAATGGAGTTAACAGCAGCCTTCGATAACGAAATTCCTTCCGTCTTGCACTGTTGCACGATGCGTACGGTACTAAATCCCGCCTTGGAAAGCGCTCGTACGTACCCTCTCCAAAAATAATTAATTTTTAGAGTCATGCCGTGAATTTTCTGCGCTCGTTTCAGCTCTCTAGCTTGTCAGGAAATTGGTTTAATATTGTGTACAAGATTTGACCCGGACACAGATGCAGACACGCACACAGAAAAGAAAGCTTAATAAAAGCGCATAAAAATGTATATCATTTACCTTGTTTTGTTTTTTTTTGTTTGTTTTTTTTGTATTCTTGTAAGGAATTTTTTTCAAGGATTCCTTATTAAATTCCTTCAAAGCATATTTACAGGGTGTCCTATAAACGACTGACCCATTTTGTACGTTAACAAGAAATTAAGCCTCCCGAGGAAGGTATAGGAAAGTAGCAGAAGTCCTGAGTTCATCTATTTAACCCCCCATTTTTTTAAATCAAAAATTGATTTTCTCGGACCTTGTATTTAGAAAATATAAAATAACCCTATCTTTTTTCCTTTCTCATCATTTTCGATCGAATGATATATCACACCCTATATGTTGCCATAAGTTTCTTAAGATCAAGTGATTGTCACCCCCACAACTCCGACCCTATTGGGACAATTTTGCCCAAACTTAACAGTACTGTTGATCTTGCTTAGAGGAATCTGCGTACTGAATTTTACTCCTTTATATGCATAAATACGCGTAGAACTTTTTGGTCCCCTCTAATTTCTGCCCCCGAAACTCCGACCCCAGTAGGCCAATCAAAACCAAACTAAATAGTGCAGGCGCACATGCCCTTAGTAAGCTTTATTCCGAATTTCAACCTTCTACCTCAAAAATTGCAGAAATTTTGAAGGGGACGGATGGACAGACAAGACGGACATTGTGAAAACAAATAAGTAGCTCCATTCTTCCGCTACTTAATAATAAAAACACGGTTTGAGATAAAAAATGCGCCGCTTGCTGTATTGTTATTAGAAAAGCAATAACTTTTGAAAAATGCATTTAGTTATAAATTTCGCCAGGAGAGGGGGCTGGAGGCAATCTGCTGTAGTAATAGAGAAAGAACGTCTAGTTTTAAGTTAAAGTTAATCGTTCTAGAGTGAGTTAATGCTGTGATAACAGGCGTGTTTGCAGTTAAAAAGTGTGTTAACGTCCGTTTTCGATTTGGGTTGTACTATTTTCTGTTACTAAAGAATATTGACATTTAGTTTTTCAGCCAGCAGAGCTACCTTGTGGCGAAATTTGTAACTAGTTTTAACAAAATATATTTTTCAAAATTTATTGCTTTTCTAATAACAATGTAGCAAGCGGCGCATTTTTATCTCAAACCGTGTTTTTATTATTTACGTTCAAAACGGGTCAGTCATTTATTGGATACCCTGTACATATTCTTATGTGTATAAATAAATATATGTGTGTATAGATAATTAATCAAATAATTTTGCAATGAAATTATTGGCACTAAATATATATTAAAAGTTGCACCCTAAATTGGAAAGCAATATCGTAAAACAGATTGAAATAATCCTTCAAAAATTACTTTCATGAACGATACATTAATTATTGGTTTAAGCATACGCAATGGGATGAATATTATTCGTAATTTATTAAAAATATCGTTTGCATGAATTGACCAATTTAATTTATGAACCAAAATGAGACCCAAATATCGAAAAGGATTTACTTCTTGTATTTGCTCACAATCATAATCTTTACTTTTTAAACAATTATTAATTGCATGACATTTTAGTACTGAATGCAAATTTAAACTTTTACTTGAATAAAGATAAAAATGCTAATAAGCTGTCTTTTTTTATTTTACACACTTTTATTTAACGTCACTTGTTTCTGCGTTTGTGAGCAAATATTGTAATCAATATTTTGCCGACTTCCTGACTACCTTTAGCTCTGCAACTTTTCCTAACGGCGTCTTATAGATGACAATACATGTTAGTTTCACTAGTCTTTCATTTATTCGTAAGTAATTCAATATTTATATTTAATATGTATACAGTGTAATCATGACGTAAGGACTGCCAATCAATGACGTATAATAAAGATAGACTCCGAATCCTATTGTTAACAGCGGCAAAAAGTGAAGCAAATTGAGCCAAGATAGTTCTGGGCAGGGTTGAGCTGTGGAGTAATTACCTGTCTGGCTGCTTTGTTTTTGAAGATTTTGGGCCTGAGGAATAATTAATTCAAAACCATTGCTCAAAGTTAAACTGCGTACAAATGTACAAACAAACAAGAAAAAGGATCAGGAATCATTTTCCACAAAAATAAATCAAAAATACGTAACTGAAAGACAATCGAAACGAAATTGAAATTGAAACCGTGATCGAAAAATTGTTTATAAAATATAATAAATACTTCAAATACAAAGTAAACGGAAAGGTAAACTTATCAGTCCGTGATCGGCGTGTGAAAGAATTATTAATCAGTTACTCTTCTGTTTAGCCATGTCTTTTGCATCATCTTCACTCACTTTCGGCCATGACAGTTCTGGGCATGGAGCTTCCCAATTTGCTTCATGTTACAACAATAGGATTCGGAGTCTATCTTTAATATACGTCATTGCTGCCAATATTGTTGTTAATTGTTGTATGTATTTGTTGTTAATTGATCATCAATGCTAGCAAAGTTGTTAATTGTGATGTCTTTGTGGAGAGGATTGTTTATGATTAGCCTGCGTAATGTATTGTAAACGCTTTTTCGAGATACAGACATTGCCGACTGGGCTGACTTCCAAGTTTTTTTGGTTTTATAGTTATCATGTAAAACCATGTTTAGTTGGGTATTTCTAAAAAAAAAAGACTAAAAGGACTAAAATAAAAAATATTGATCTTCATATTATTTTCAACTAATGTTAACCACTGTTAAATTAAAAGATCATGTTCCGCATCAGCAATATTTGTTTCATAATCTTTTTTCATATATCAGTGATAAAAAACTGATAAAAATATAAGATATTCAATTTTTTTTTATTTTTATATTTTCCGTTATGTAATTGCGTTCTTTAAGATCCCTTTTTAACTTTTTTGACTTCTGTGGCTATTGTTTCAGTTTTGCTTTTGCTAAATTGTATACGGACTTTCGTTTCTCTTTTTTGCATTTAAATTATTATATCCATAATAATATTGTTAGCGTCATTTACCGTTTCGTAATATCAGGGTTTTTTTTTTTTTATCTCTTAGTGCCTAACTTTGAGAGCCTTCCGCAGATATCGAGTCGTAGAATTGACCCGACTTTCAAATCCTCTATACGATCACCATTACACAACCCTTTCGGGTTCAATCCTTTCGACAATCGGCTCAATCTATTCTTATAGATCTACGCAGTTTCTCACTCTTTCGCTGTTCGCTTTCCCAGCACGTCGGCCGAGGCAGTCAATTGACCAGGCAGCACTCATCCCCGCACTGTGGGGTCTTCATTAACTCTCACTACATAATTTTTCGATACATTTCTCTCGGCAGTTCGATCAGGATTTTTTTTTTTTTTTTTTTTTAGGAAATTCAGCTGGAGTTCCGATAACGTTTGCTTCTGACTTCTTTACGCTTTTCATTTCGGAATTTTTAGTTCATGTAAAATCTTGCGTGGTGACGCCACCAGTTCGAGAGTGTGTAAAACATGTGTTAGTGCTTGTTTATGTTTAAAATTTATGTAAGGAAAACTTGAAAACGGATGGGATGAACAATATTAATAAGTAAGCTGCATGTTTTATTAACTAAAACTGAAACAAGAAGTTTGTGCAAGCATTTAAAAAAATAATAATAATCCCACAAGTTAGCAATCCGAAGATGAAATAACAACACGATAAAAGAAATAATATATGATTAAAAACAAATAATCTATTAATAATAAATTATGAGCAAACTTTTATCTGGAAGTTATTATTAACAAAGATTTTTATTAAATAATAATTGTTATTATAACTGGAGGTAAGCCTACCAAGCATCAGGTAAAGATTTTTCTATCGAAAAATGGAAGGAAAAATTCTGCGACATGGGTTCGAACCAGGAACCTCGACTGTCATGGCCGACGCCTCTACTGGAATCCACATGCATGTGCGCGTGACAGAAAGAACGTGAAATGATGCTACTACATCCGTGTTGTTGTGCTTCATTTGAAAGCAGTAAATGTCATGAAAAAAATATCTCCGAAAAACATATCTCAATTTTTACATGGTCTGCACGATAACTTGAAAACGGATTAACTTTTTCAAATTCTGTTTTCAGAAATATGACTCTCAAAGTCTTAGCTCGGCCGTAACAACTTTTCAGAATTTTTCGTGGATCCCTTCAAGTCGAATTCACGTGCTAAAACAGTGAGTGTAAAGAATATCAAGATAAAGGCATGTCATATAACAATCGATTTGTCAAGAATGAATATATTGTTACTTTCTATTCATCTTTTAGGCATTATTGACATCGGCACGCGCACGTGAAATCGCCTTGTCGACGCACGATTTTTCTCAAATTATATCATTAAGTAGCGGAAGAATGGAGATAGTTATTGGTTTTATTTTGCCCGTCCGTCCCCTTCATAATTTCTACATTATTTGAGGTAGATGGTTGAAATTCGGAATGTACCTTACTACGGGCATGTCCACCTTCATAATTTAGTTTGGTTTTAATTGGTGCACTGGGGTCAGAATTACCGGGGTGGGATTCAGAGAGGACAAAAGATATATGTACTATTTAGGTACGTAAAGGAGTGAAATTCAGTATACAGATTCTTCTAGGCAAGATCTAAATTATGAAGTTTAGGCCCAGTGGGGTCGGAATTATGGGGGTGGCAGTCGCTTGGGCGTTAGGACTATGGCAACATATGGCATGTTATATGTCATCCCATCGGAAATGATGAGAAAGGAAAGAAAATACGAGCTTTTTTACATTTTCTACAAACTATGTGGGAGAAAATCAATTTTTTGATTAAAAAACTTGGGAGGAGGTAAATAGTACAGATAACGGGCGACAAAAGATAGCCGCCGGGTCCTACCCCCCCCGGGGGGGGGGGGAGTAATTTCTTGTTAATAAATGTATAAATGTGTTTCGCCTTCACTGATAAAGCTCCTCCTTGGAATGTTTGCAAGATTTTATTACTTATTCAAAGTGAATATTTTCAGGTTATTTAAAAAACACTGAAAAATAATAATATTTTAATAATAATTCCACTTTCGAAGCTGTTTTGTCTCTTTTTGTCTCCAATCTTCATTTCAGATAAAATAAAAAATTCAAAAAGAAACTAGAGAAATTTTTACAGGTTCACACAGTGTTTATCGGAGCCGTCAGCTTCATTACACTGGTTTCTACTTAGGGATTTGGCGCTACTTTTTAAAAAATACTATGAAAATTTGATTTCCTTTTCTCCCCTAGTTGACCATTTGATTCCCCTCTCTTCCTCTTCCTGAGATCATTCCATTCCATTCACGTAGAGAGCGTAGTTGCAACTGTCATCTCATCAACTGGACGGCGTTCAAATCTGCCAAGCTCATGCAATGAGCAGAAAATAAGCAAGGAAGGATTCCACTATCTCAAATGGCAAGCACAGAGGGCTGATTAAGGAACAGATTGTGCCCTGGTTCATGAAATGGAAAATTTCAAGAAACGAGAGCATAAACGTACATACGACCACACAAGAATGAAAAGTCAATATAACTCCATAGTCTATAACTATAAGCATCAAATAAATTCAAATTCTACTAAGAAGGGGACATCACGGAGTGATAATAAAATTCCTATCCGAAACTAATATAGGTAACATCTATATCCAATAATATATCAATTATAAAAAAATTACGTGCCAAGGTTCTTTTTCAAAGATTTTAGACGCACATTATACAGGGTGAATACAAAAGTCTATCCCCCCCTTTTATTTTTTGAACCGAAGCAGATATGTCAATTTTGATGAATCTAATGAATAGAAAGTTGTGGGTGGCCTGTCCCATGGTGCACTTTTCATCATCCAAATATGCAAATTAGGACACATTCAAAATTTATCTCAAAAACCGTAAGGGATAGAGAAAAAAATCCAAATGCAAACTTGTTGAGCATAAAAAAACAAACAAAACAAAAATAACCCATCCAAATCGGACCAACTAATCACCCACAATCACGTGGTGAACAGAAGATCATGTTGACCATTTCCGGAACAGTGTAGCTTGCCATCCTGGAATTGTTCTGTCGTCTGTGTGCTGAAACATGCCTTTTATTTGCTGTTCCGCATGAAAGTGAATGTGAGTATGGTAATTTATGTTAATTTTTTGATTTGCATGCTTTACATGGTGGAAATATCAACATTCAGTTTTCCTTTTGCAGTGTGACTGTTTGTAAGCTACAAACAGTTCACCACGTGATTGTGGGTGATTGGTTGGTCCGATTTGGATGATTTTTTTTGTTTTGTTTGTTTTTTTATGCTGAACTAGTTTGCAATTGGATTTTTTTTCTCTATCCCTTACGGTTTTTGAGATAAATTTTGAATGTGTCCTAATTTGATGAAAAGTGCACCATGGGATAGGCCACCTACAACTTCCTATTCATTGATTTCATCAAAATTGACATATCTGCTTCGGTTCAAAAATAAAAGGGAGTTCAGACTTTTGTATTCACCCTGTATATACCCATATACAGAGTGTAGAGAAAATTCTCGAAACAGTCGAATAATTTTAAAACAAAATGTGGTAGAGAAATAAAAGTCGTGTCTATCTATAAGAAAGTGGCCATGCTCGATTGAATAAAAGTACTCCCAGCGCCCCTAGTGTAAGCGCTGAGAAGTTAAGAAAACTAACTTTTGAACCATGATAGATAGAGAAAATGTTCCAATCACAAAGATGTAGAGTGTTACTGATTTAGTAGAAATTCCACTCTTTGCATAAATAAAACAAAGCATAAAACTCGTAAAACGAGTGAGGAAAAGTCCATGTATGAAACACCTAGCACAACAAACGTATGAAGTCGCTCCTATTTAATACTTGCGACAATAGAAGATTGAATAAAATTAAACAAAAAAAATTATTAAATTTCAACATTTCAGGACACTGAAACAAAGGGAGAAAAGGATGTCTATGCAATTAGTCAGACAGCACTAGCGATGACACATACCAAAACAATTCAACACATAGCTTTCGCCTATGAAGGTCGTCTGGCAAGATAAAACATTATGTCCAAAGGTTCAAGAGAATTTCTTTTGGTTAGGAAAAGTGACCAAGAATATTATCAAAAACTGGTTCACAAAATCAGTCGAATTCTCACAATCCCCCTAGAACAATCTCAATAGCTCAACCTCTCAATGCTTTTGCATTCCTTCCTTGGAAAAAATTTACAGAATTTCTTCAGATTTTGTGCAGGTGAAGCAACGACGAATTCATTCACAATCTATTTTCTTCTCCAAGACTCAAAACTGCATTTCTAATCTGCCTGTTTTAAGAGCGGCAATCCCGAATTTTGATATGCTTGGTGTAAAAATTACATTTTGACCTTTTCTATTCTTTTTACCATTATTGCAAAGATTTTAAGGAATAAATTTTTATCAGAAATTACCAGAAAATAGATGTATGGGTGGGGAGGGAATAATTAGAGTGGCATTTAGTGATTGTTTTGTTTAATTTTATTCAATCATCCCCTCTCTGGCAAGTATTAAATAGAAGCGATTTCGTTCGTTTGTTATTTTGCACGTGAATATTCCAAGGTACTGCGTTCAGAAAGTGTTCCATACATGACCCTTTCTCCAACGTTTTACGAATTATATATGCCGTTGTTTTTTTATGCAAAGAGTGGATTTCCACTAAATCGTTGATGCTCTACATCTTTGTAATTACAACTTTATCTATCAGTTCAACAGTTAGTTAGTTTTCGTAACTTCTCAGTGCTTGCTCTAGGAGCGCTGGGAATACTTTTATTCAATCGGGCATGGCCCTTTCCTATAGATACACTGCTTTGCAATGAAATTGCCCCACCAACAAGGAGTTATCCGACCTTATCCATATTTAGTGGGGGGGGGTTCGTCTACCTGCGACTAGTAAACGATTAGATGCATGCTCACGGGACATGACCATTTGGGTTGATACAGAGTGTCCGGTTGCATGTATAGGCTCATCAGTTGACACCTGTGCGAGACGTTCCATGCAGTAGGGAGGAAGCAACTGCCTCGTGAACGTACAGTACTGTAATCCGCACAACGATCTCAATGCCGCGACGACGACAACGACAACCGTTCACGCAATTAACGGACTTTGAACGAGGTCGGATTATTGGCCTCTCCGAGGCTGGATGGTCAACCAGACGGATTGCTGTCCATGTGTCGCCGGACGCACGGACGGTAGGCCGATGTTGGAGGCAATGGCGAGAGTAAGGCACAAATGCCAGAAGACCAGGCTCTGGGGCCCGGAGAAGCACGTCAGCTCGTACCGATAGGCATATACTGCGAACAGCGCTAGCGGAGAGAACTATCATCTTGCGGCAACTGCGCGACAACATCACTATTCCCGGTACTGCTCCAGTGTCAATAGTGACAATAGCAGGCTGGTTACACGCCGCGAGACAATGTCTGCCAGGCGTCCATTGTTGTGTCTTCCTTCGACACCTGAGCACTGCGCGATACGACTGCAATGGTGTCGTGAACGAGTGGGCTGGCGAATGGAATGACGCCCGGTGGTCTTCAGCGACGAATCCCGCTTTTGTGTGGACACCGACGACAGACGCAGATGGGCGTGGCGCAGACCATTGGAACGTGCCAATGAACAATGCATCCGGTATCGCCATCGTGGAACAACACCCGGGATCATCGTCTGGGGTGCCATCGGCTACGATACCAGAACGCCTTTAGTCACCATCCAAGGCACCCTGACAGCAGAACGGTACGTCACAGAGATTCTGCAGCCCGTATTAATGCCCTTTCTGCACACCATACCCGGCGCAGTCTTTCAGCAGGATAAAGCCAGACCGCCCACGGCAAACGTGAGCATGGCATGTCTGCGTGATGTCAACTGCCTTCCTATCGCCAATTGAGCAAGTGTGGGAGATGGTGGGATGTCGTTTACGATCACCCCGCAATCTCCATGAACTGACACTGCAGGTTCACCGGGCCTGGGCAGACGTACCCCAAGATGACATTCGCCACCTGTATGATCACCTACACCTGCGGCTGGAACAATGCATCGCCGCTAGAGGTGGTGCCACAACCTACTGATGCTGCTTTCCGTTGGGACACCCTGTACAAACGAGTGCACGTCTTGGCTCCATAACGTAATAAAGGTGTGTTCAGATGTATCTCTTACTGTATACCTACTTTTGGCTCATTCGGATAACTTCTTGTGGGTGGGGAAGTTTCATTGCAAAGCAGTGTAGATCTGACTTTTATGGCTCTAGCACCTTTTGTTCTAAAACTATTCGACTGTTTCGGAAATTTCCTCTACACTCTGCATATGAATATTTAATGTGCCTATAAAATCTTTGAATATGTATCTTAGCACGTAATTTTTTTATCATCGATATATTATTGGGTATAACGTTACCTATAATAGTTTCGGTTCGGAATTTTATTATCACCCCGTGACGTTCCCTAGTAAGTAAAGACGACTAAAGTCTCGGAAAAAAGATTTTCCTCCACACAGCTTTGCCGTATTGCGCATTTTTCATGCTATTTGTCATAATAGTGCGACACTGTTACACAGGGTAAAATACAGAAGGTTGATTACGATATTTAGTAACGATTTATTGGGTGAATACTGCAGGTTACGTGCATGTGCGCGTGACAGAAAGAACGTGAAATGATGCTATTACATCCGTATTGTTGTGCTTCATTTGAAAGCAGTAAATATCAGCAGCATTTCTCAGTCTAATTTTCCACGAGGAAATCCGCGCATTGTATGGAGAGGACAAAAGCAAAGTTTTGGCTGCATCAAGACAAAGCCTCCAACCATACGTCTAAACCAACTGTTCAATTTATGTTGGCTTTGGAAGATGAAGCTGGAATCACGTTATACCCTTTCATGATATCCCTATCAAGTCACCAGATGTATCCCCGTTGGATTTTTGTGGCTTTGGATTATTGAAACGAGCCCTTGCTCGACGCCGTCCAACAGCCATTGAGAGTCTGAAAAGCCGACAAACAGGAATGAAACAACATCAACCTCGCCGTTCTGAGGAGATCTCTTCTAGAGTGGAAGATACGGTGCAGGACAATAGTCTACAATTAGGGTCACCAAATAAAACATGATCGTTGGTAGGGTCTCCTTCAAATAGTTATCATAGATCGTAATCATCCTTCTGCAAAACAATAGGGACAAACTTCAGGGAGCAATTCCTCACGAGAAAAGTAACATCAAGCATATTAAGAGCATTAATTGCCAAGTTTGAACGAACAGGTTCAGTGGCTGATGAGAAAGACCATGAAGACCCAAAAAAGACGGCAAGGACGCCCGACAACATCAACTCGACACTTGCCTTAAGAACTTGTCGTCAGTCCATCCACGACATTGAAAATCCCTTACAAACTCCACATAGGACAACCTCTCGGGAGCCGGATACAGTTGACAAAACACTGTGGTTCGCCAATATCATATGCCAAATGATTGACATTGGTTTCAACCCTGGCGATATATCTTTTTTTTTCCGATGAGGCACACTTCTGATTGGATGGCAAAGTCAATCGTCAAAATTTTCGAATTTGGGGCAGCGTGAAGCCTGAAATGGTCGTTGCTAGGCCTCTTCATCCACAAAAGGTCAGTATCTTGTATGGTTTGTTTGGTGACGGCGTCTTGACCGGGCAGTGAATTCAGCAGCCTACATCGAGTTCTTGACAAAGAGGTTCATGCCCAAGACGGAGCTTCTTATGCCTACTATGAACACTGGATTCAAGACTGGCGATTTCACCAAGATGGAGCATCTCCACATTCAACAGGGTGACGTCCAGGATTTGCTGAGATGTCATTATGACAATCGTGTCATCGCAAAAGGCTTCCCGAATCGCTTTGGCAAATCGACTTGCCCTCCCCCCTGTATCCCTGACTAATCGCCACTCGACTTCTTCTTATGGGGCGATGTTAAAGATTAGGTCTACAGAGATCGACCTAAAGCACAGAAGAGCTGAAAACAGCGATAATAAATGTGATAAGGACGGTTTCAATAGACCAACTCAAGAGGTTATCGAGAACTTTTTGGAGTAATCTCCTCAGATGACAAACATTTTGAGATACTCGTCTTTTAATTTCCTTCATGCTCATGTGTAAATCCTGAAAATTTGAAATAAAAATCTGTTTTTCTGTTTAAAATTGCAAGATACGAGGTCTGTTCAAAAAATACGTAGACTGACGTCCTAAAACAAAATATACTTTATTCAGAAGTTACACATCTGGGTGCCCTTCAAAGTACTCTCCTCCCCGACGCACACACTGATCCCAACGGTGTTTCCACTTTTGGAAACAGTCCTGGAACGCTTCTTTTGTGATGTCCTTCAGCGCCTTCGTCGCATTTGCCTTTATATCAGGAATCGTCTCAAATCTCCTTCCTTTCAAAGGTCTTCTGAGTTTGGGAAACAAGAAGAAGTCACAAGGAGCGAGGTCAGGTGAGTAGGGTGGGTGAGGAAGAATAGTGATCGAGTGTTTGGCCAAAAACTTTCGAGTTCTGAGGGCTGAATGGGCTGGAGCGTTGTCGTGATGAAACA
>JAHWFO010114413.1:394213-443324 GCA_023313115.1 Rhysida immarginata | reverse complement strand
AGGGCTGAATGGGCTGGAGCGTTGTCGTGATGAAACAACCAGTCACCACTCGTCCACATTTCTGGCCTTTTCCGCCGGATAGCATCCCGCAGACGTTTGAGAACTTCGATGTAGTAAATCTGGTTCACTGTGGAGCCTTGGGGGAGGTACTCGTGGTGGACTACGCCCTGAGCATCAAAAAAAACTATCAACATCACTTTCACATTGGAACGAACTTGGCGAGCTTTTTTTGGTCTGGGAGATGTCTCACCCACCCACTGGGATGATTGAACCTTTGTTTCGATATCATAACCGTACACCCAAGATTCATCACCTGTTATGATCTTCGACAAGAAGTTTTCATCATCTTCTGAGCGTTCAAGCAATTCCTGACAAGCCTGGACGCGATGGGCTTTTTGGTCGTCCGTCATCAGGCGTGGAACAAACTTCGCAGCAACGCGGTGCATCTTCAATTTTTCGGTCAAAATCTCGTGACATGATCCAACTGCTATCCCACACTCTTCAGCAAGCTCTCTGATGGTCAGACGTCGATTTGCCCGAACCAGGGTGTTGATTTTGTCCACGTGTGCGTCGTCAGTTGACGTGGAAGGACGTCCAGGACGCTCATCGTCTGCAGTTGACTGACGACCATCTTTATAACGTGCATGCCACTTAAAACATGTCGCACGCTTCATAGTAACATCACCGTAAGCCGTCTTGAGCATATCAAAAGTTTCAGTGGCAGTTTTTCCGAGTTTAACACAAAATTTCACAGCAACTCTTTGCTCGTTCAAGTCACTCATTCTAAAAATCCGCCAAACGAAAATAACACACTTCACAAACAACCGCGTAGCTAATCAACCAATACTGATATTTGCAATCAAAAAACTGCCTTGTAATCAGCGGATCTGTCAGAAGATGGCGACACCAAGCGAT
The DNA here is from genome assembly GCA_023313115.1 of Rhysida immarginata. Lineage (NCBI taxonomy): Eukaryota > Metazoa > Arthropoda > Chilopoda > Scolopendromorpha > Scolopendridae > Rhysida > Rhysida immarginata. The sequence continues at coordinate 442,409 of JAHWFO010114413.1, read as the reverse complement.
TTTGATTGGGACCAACAGGACCCGCGCAATTTAAACAGTCTACGTATTTTTTGAACAGACCTCGTATAATGAAAATATGTAAAAAAAAAAACCCAACAAAAATCAAAAAAAGTGATTTAAAAAACGTAGAATTATTAATCTACAAAAAGTCCATCGTGATACATGTATGTAGGAATGGACTACAAGTTAGTTAGGTGACTACAAGTTTCAGGTCATGATGACTGATCTAACGGACTTATTTCCGTTATCAAGAAAAGCGTCAATCACAACGCAACATCTCGAAGTTATAGCTCTAGCCAAAATTAAAATTAATTTTAACATTTTCAACTAACTTTGTATTTTTTATTTGGGTTACCTCCACAGAAGATTTTCCCTGACGGAATCAAGTGACCTTCTTCACACACGCGATTTTTTCAAAAACACAGGTTAGTTGATGTTTCTGATAACACTCCAATTGGGAAGTTGCGAAAAAAACGTTATCAAGAAGCCTCGCTTCAGCCTGTCCCATTTCAGAGGCATTCAGTACTCTTCCTGGTCTCCCATCAAATAATGTACAATAAAAAAATTACAAAGCAAAAACACTGCAGCTCATCAGCAACATTGATTAAAAACCGTTTTCATAGAATTTTTTATGAATTTGCGTGAACATCGGGACAATTATTAGAAGTTATATGATGTAAAACAATAACCCATCAGGCTGTAAAGACTTCAGCGGTCATGGTGGCAAAACTGCACAATTCAAAGGCATTTTTATACTTAAATGTAATGAGAAGCTTGTTATTTTGTAGTAATTTCAAGGTACATTTTTTTTTTATTTCTATTATAATTCTGGTTTTATAACCTGAATATCTCGAAAGATGCATCTATGTATTTGTTGCTACTTTTGTCAAGAAAATGGTTTTATTTCTTGAATTATAAATAACATAAAAAAAAACAATCACAACATCGTAATTACAATGCATATACGAGGTCTGTTCAAAAAATACGTAGACTGACGTCATAAAACAAAATATACTTTATTCAGAAGTTACACATCTGGGTCCCCTTCAAAGTACTCTCCTCCCCGACGCACACACTTATCCCAACGGTGTTTCCACTTTTGGAAACAATCCTGGAAAGCTATGGCAGGAGGGGGCTGACACCTTTAATTCTTTCTCTACCCACATCCAGTTTACCTTCGAAATCGAGTCCAACAGATCCCTCCCTTACCTGGACATCCTCATCACTAACGACGTCCCCTCCAACCGCCTTACCTTCTCCGTTTACCGTAAGCCTACTACATCCTCTAACCTTATCCATCGTTCCTCTTCACACCCCCCGATACACAAACTAGCATCCCTACGTTGCCTAATCGACCGTGCCTTGAAGCTCCCCCTCAACCCCACCGCCCGCTCATCCGAACTACGCATCATCCGCTCCCTTGCTCATAAGAATGGGTATTCCAACTCCTCCTTTTCCCGTTTCCTCCACCGCCGGCAACACGCCATCTTCAATCCTACCTCCCCTGATGCACCCCAGTCCAAGAAGTGAGTTTCCTTAATGTACCTAGGTCCCCATTTCTCCCAACTCTCCCGTTTTCTATCTTCCCTCGGACTCAGAGTATCCTTACGCTCCCCCCTCTCGTCCACCCGCACACTGAACCCCTCATCCGCCGTCGTTTACGATAAACTCGCACAACCAGGAGTCTACCGCCTCGATTGTACGTTGTGCGACAAATACTACATCGGATTATCCTCCCGTACTTTCACAGTACGTTTTAAAGAACATGCCAAGTCATACACCAAGAATGACAAACGGTCACACTATGCTAACCACCTGAGGAGAACCGGACACCCCCTTAGCACGCAAGATGAAGTGATGTCCGTCTTACACATATGCCATAATCCTTCAAAAACTACCACCCTCGAAGCTATCGAAATCTACAAGGCCAAGAAGACCAACCCCGACCGATTACTCAACCGCCAGACCGACTTCGACATATTTACCATACTTAATCCTCTTTCTGATTTACTGTAAACTGGTTTTATTTTGTCATTCTCCCTTTTCTATTTTATTTTGTCAATCTCCCCTGTTGACAACCAGATATGTTCTCTTTACGGTCCGCGTTTTTTGTCGCATCACTTTTGTCATTTCCTATAGTTTTATATTTTAATTTTTATGCTTATCTCTCTTGTTTCTCTTATTGGCCATTTCCTATGTATCATATTTTTACGCTCATTGGTCCATCTATACCATTTTTCTGTATATAAGGCCTGCGAGCCTCTTGTTGTGTACCTTGACAAAGCCGGGAATAAATGGCGAAACTAGTTGGTAATTCTATTGTCCATCTCTTATACTGTAAGGCCACTACACACATTGTAAATAAGCACAGTATTATGATCCCTTCTGTATCCAATTATAAAACAAGTGGCAAGAGATAAAATGTAAACTCCAGCTTAAGCAAGTTGTGAAGATATCCCTGTTGGAAGATTTCTGTATAAAAGAAGAAGAGATCAATCAGCACTGCTTCTCAGGCACAAACAAGTGAGACTAGTTTGGGCACGAGAAATGATGAACCACACAATGGCATGATGGATCACACTTTGATTTGGAGCGATGAGACAAAGTTTATCTGGACCGTCCAGATAGCTATAATTTCTATTGTCATGATCTAAAAAAAAATGATGAGGAGCTCTTTTCCAAACGCCAGCAAGGAGGATATCGTGTAATGGTTTAGGGAGCGTTTAGTTGGCAGGGCAGTCCAATCTGGCATTTATTTAAGAAAGAATGAATGATAATCAGAATCAACAAATATTAGAAGTTCATCTATTGCGAGAAAATCAGGATCTTTATTTGAATCAAAGAAAGAGAGGAAGGAGAGGAAGGCTACTCCACTTGTCCACAAAAGAAGTTTAATATGTATACATTTCGGCTACCAAGTAGCCATCTTCAGTATGTCTCAATGTTAACAGCAAAGATACAGCTTTTATAAAGTTTTTGAACCAATCAGGATACCAGACTAGTGATAAATATCCTGCTTGGTTGACAAGAAAAAATAAACACAATGCAAAAAAGGGGCTTAATATTAACAGAAAGACTATTATAAACAATTGGCTATTATAAAGGGGAATGGCTATTATATCCGGAGTGACGGTATTATAAACAAAGGGCTGCTAAAAAAGCTATTATATCCGGAGTGAGACTAGGTCACATGGGATAGTAAAGAATTCCACAATGATAAGTCCAGTGGGCCTCTATCTTGGTTCAGCAGTTTTTCGGGTGCAATTTTTGATATTTCCAGTGACTCCAAGAAATTCAGCTTTTTGGGATCCTCTTCAAAGTGCAAAATCCGAACGTTCTCTTTCTTTCCCACATGTCCAGTAGTTAAAATATGTTCAGCGAATGCTGACTTTTCCGGTCTGTAATTTTTTATATGGTTGAAGTGTTCCTTAATGCGTGTCTTAATTTTCTCCTACTTTGGCCTAGATATTTCTGTTCCAACAAAACAACCCCCAGTTCCCAGCAAAGTCAACTTTTAAGTGGTTCCTCGCTGATGGGGTACAAGTAATGAACTGGCCTACCATATCAACTGATCTTAACCCTATAGAAAATGTTTGGGGTTGTTCAACAAGAGCTGTTTGCATCAATTGGGGCTCAAATCATAAAAAGCTGGGAAAATACAACTTAAACTCTTTACAATCTCTTGTAAAATCAATGCTAAATCGAGTATGAAAAAGTTATCGATGCCAGGTATTTTTTTTATCTTTTCTGTTAAAGTTTTAACCATCATTATTTATTCAATGCATATGTATTGTAATCACGACGCTGTGATTATATTTTTATGGTTTGTTACTTCATCATTATTATGTTTTTTTAAATAATGCAAGACCAAATATTTTAAAAGCTGTTCTTTTTATATTTTACCAGGTCGTCAACAGCATATGAGAAATTCGCAATAAGAATAAAGACTTAAAAAGGATTAAAATATAAGAAATAATGAAAGCATCATTAAAATATGGCAAATATTCTGAAGGCCTAGTCTGACATAAGCCAAAAGAGATGTGCCTGTAAAGTGCCATGTTACGCCTAGCCAATCACTGTTCATGTTATAATGAGTCATAATTTATTAATCTTCTCTAATGGTTGTGCTAATGGGTATTCCTTGTTAATTATGTATGAAAGCGGAATTAAAGTTATCAGAGCTTCGTTAGTTAAGTATTCTCTGAAAAAATTTCTATTGCTGCTTTAAAATGTAAAGCGTCTCTTAATCACTGGAGTGTTTTAGAAACGGGACAATATAATTAAAGTATTGTTACGGGCGCTAATCTTCCTCACTGTTATCACAAAAAGCCATCAAGCGATTGTACTAGCTGATATCCCCGGCGTTGCTTGCGATCTTTTTGGATGAAATTTTGCAATATCTAAATGTGAATATACAGTAAAAATGAACACATTAAAAAGTTTACAATTAACTGAGTTTTACGTAGTGCCGGAGAAATAATGCGTAGAATATAATATGTGGTTTCGACAGTGGAAGAAAATAGAATGAAAATGAAACAATACTTTGATCTGACATTTCTTCAGCCCTGGCTATGGCTATAGCTCTTCTATTTCCTCCCAGTTAATGTACCTGCTCCAACCGCTCCCCCCCTTCCAAGCGCAACGCAACTACATCAATCCGGTTGTTGGCTTATTGGTCAAAAATCACACGATTTCGAAAACCCTCTTCATCAGTTGTTCGACTGGCGGTCTCAATTTCTTTCATGGGGCTTGCTTTTTCACATCTTGGATGGCTTGGATGTACATGATCGTTTGTGTCTGTGTTCTCTCCAATTCCAGCAATCTGACTGGGGTTATTCACTACTTACTTGGTAATCTATTGTTGCAATTCGCACTCTTCTCTCGCTGTCTTGAAGCAAAACTTGGGCATTCATCACTTGGTGTGGTCTAGCAGTCGCCATTTCTTCTGTTGACACGCTAGGATCATCGACGGCCGCCTGGGAACTTCGAAGAGCACCGGGTCACTCACCACTTGCTCAATTGCAGCAGTACACTGGCGAAGGCGATACAGCGCCGAGCGAAGAGACTGCTTCCTCTGCCGCTTTTATACTGTTTCTCAATAGTCTGCTTACTCTCCATTATCTCAAGTTACTGCTCATTTTTGAACATTTTCAAGAAAATGTTAGGTTCTAATAAATCTTCAGACACACCTAAAGTTTTAGTAGCCGTTTAACAGAGTTCAATGTGTGCGCCATCGGTAGCACGCAGGATATCTAAGCGATATTCCAGTTCCTCCCATGTCCGGTCTATCATGTCCTCATTAACGTTTGCAGTTGCTGTTGTGATGCGAGCTCGCAGTTCCTGTAGGTCCCCGGTAGACAGTATCCTTCACTAAGCCTCAAAGAAAAAAAATCTAATGGGGTTATGTCTGGAGACCTCCTCTGCCAATCCAGCGACCTGGAAATGTGTCGTCCAATGCCTAACGATCAAGGCCCAGTGAGAAGGGGCATCAAAAACAAAACGTTAGGTGTGTGTGAACATTATGCCGCAAACCTTTCTACCTATCCCCATATCTGAAATATACGTGATCAAAGTTGTAAAGATCATTTTGGAACACCCTGTATATTGCACAACATTTGCCTTTTGTTGTTAGTCCGTGCATATTGTTGGTGACTTTTGTGTTACTATCACTATTGTTAATACAAACACGACGGGCCTATTGTTGCACAAATCTTCTATATATATAAAGAAGGATGTTTGTGGGTCTGTTTGTTTGTTTGTTTGTATGTTTTTTATACAAATCTACAGTTTTATTCCGATCTTGATGAAATTTCGCATACATGACCTTCAAAGCATGAGGAAGGTCACTGTCTACTTCAGATTTCGAAAAAATAATAATTATTGATAAAAAAATCGATATTCATGGTTATAGCAGGGCATATTAATGAGAAATATCGCATGACCAACAATGCAAGACAAAGTTTTTGCAACAATGGTATCAACACGCAATTCACAAACACTCTGCACGGACCAACAATATATATCTCATGACCAACAATGCAAATAAAAGTTTGTGCAACAATAGGTATCAACAATGGTTTCAACACGCAATTCACCAATAACAATGAGCTCAAAATGATGATGCAATGATAAAGCAATCCTTTCCAAGAATTATAACAATGAACATAAAATGATGATGTAATATGGATAAGTTTCAATTTGTAACAATGCATAGAATTCCTGTTATTCAGGCTTTTCTTAGAAAAGAGAGTTCTTAGTACTTAATAATTTCTTGAAAATCTTTAAAAATGATGAGTAACTGGAGATAATGGAGAGTTAGCAGACTATTGAGAAAAAGTGGAAAGACGACAGTTAGCTCTGTGATGTATTGAGCAAATGGGAAGCCAGTAAATAGAAGAATCGGCGAGCGCTAGACTGCACAAAGTGATGAATGGCCAAGTTTTGCTTCAACACATCGAGAGAAGAGTGGAAATTGCAACAACACTAAGTATACATCTGAGGTAAGATTACGTGAGTAAGAAATTATTGGAGAGGTCCAGCCATTGTGAGCCTTTTTTTCGAATTTTCATTAAGAATTTTTACTGTATTAATTCTAAGTATTTTCATGGGTTTATTTTTAAGATATTGCAAAATTTAATTTAATTTTTGAAGATTGTTCTGTTTACATCCAAGTGTAATTATCCCGGGCAACGCCGGATACATTTGCTAGTCTTCTATATATATAAAGAAGGATGTTTGTGGGTCTGTCTGTGGGTCTGTCTGTGGGTCTGTACGTTTTTTATACAAATCTACAGTTTTATTCCGATCTTGATAAAATTTCGCATACATGACCTCCAAAGCATGAGGAAGGTCACTGTCTACCTCAGATTTCGGAAAATTAATAAATATCGATAAAAAATCGATATTCATGGTTATGGCAAGGCATTTTAATGAGAAATATCTCATGACCAACAATGCAAGGCAAAGTTTGTACAACAATAGGTATCAACAATGGTATCAACACGCAATTCACAAACGCTCTGCATGAACAAACAATCAATATCTCATGACTAACAATGAAAGGAAAAGATTGTGGAAGTGTAATTATCCCGGGCAACGCCGGGTACCTCTTCTAGTTTTTATATATCCACAGGATAACCAAGACACCCATGCATTTAGATAATCTAAAATATGTCCTACTCTGAAGATCCACACAATCGAATAATAATACATAGAGTGTGAGTCAAAAGTTTTTACCCCCCCCCCCCCATTTTGTATCAGTTTATTTTTATTACCATATTACCATATCATTTTTAGAATTCTGGTTTGCTGTCACTATTTTTGATACAAACACGACTGGCTTATTGTTGCATAAACTTTGTCTTGCATTGTTGGTCATGAGATATACAGGGTGAGTCAAAAGTCCTTAAACACTTTCATGATGCGAAGCCTGAAGGGAAAAAGGGAAAAGTTATGATGGCAACTGACACTGGGTGATGGGGCGCAACTTGTGGGTGTATGTCGATCATAGCTGCAATCTTGAAATCCGCCATCTTGGATACAAGTCCAAATTTTTAAATCGGAAGGGGGGCATGTTGCATATCAAATAACACTAGCTCGAGCTCAGTAATTCAGTGGTATAATTGTTTTTATCTATCTTGTAGGCTGTAGAAGTTATGAACGCCCAAAGTTGGAAAATTACCTTGATACTGTGCAGCGATGAGGCGTACTTCTCTTTGAACGGGGAGATTAATCGGCATAATTGTCGATACTGGTGTGACTCAAATCCGAACTGGGTTGACCCAAGTAGAAAACATAGTCCAGCAAAGGTGATGGTGCGGTGTTGTGTGGCATATGGGACAGACACATCATTGGGCCATTTTCCTTGACAACACCTTAACGGCTGCTTCAGGAACATGTGTTTCCGTCCATACTGCGCGCAGACGGCACCTTACCATCTTATTTTCAGCACCACTAAGGATATGGTGTGCGTGAATGGTTGGATGAACAACTTTCATGGAAGTGGATTAGTTGCCGTGGTCCCGTGGAGTGGCCGCCCAGATCCCCCGAGAGTCCGCGATTTGAAACACCTAGAGGAACGCATCCAGCACGCCTGTGACCAAATTTCAGCAGACATTCTCCTCCGTGTGCAGAGTGGTTGCGGCGTTCATAACTTTGGACGTTCATAACTTCTACACCCTACAAGACAGACGAAAAACAATTACACTACTGAATTACTGAGCTCGAGCTAGTGTTATTTGATATGCAGCATGCCCCCCTTCCCATTTAAAAATTTGGACTTGAATCTAAGATGGCGGATTTCAAGATGGCGGCCTTAATCAATATACGCCCCACAAGTTGCGGTCTATCACTCAATATCAGTTGCCATCACAACCTTTCACTTTTTCCCTTCAGGATTCACATTATGAAGGTGTTCAAGTTGACTTACCCTGTATATTATTGGTCTGTGCATATTATTGGTGAGATACCTCCTAATACTATGCCCTGCCATCATTTTGAATATCGATTATTACCGATAATTATTAATTTTTCGAAAATCTTATACAGTGACCTTTCTCTTGCTTTGAAGATCAAATGTGCAAAATTTCATTAAAAAAACAAAGAAACAAACATTCTTCGTTATACACTGAGTGGCCAAATTATTATGACCACCCCCTTAATACAGTGTTGGGCCACCTTTCGCTCTTATTACTGCTTTCATTCTTCGGGGCATGCATTCTATGAGATGTTGGTAGGTTAGGAGGAATTTGAGACCAACTCTGAAGAACTGCACCTTCCAATTCCTGCAGATTTGATGGTGCTGGATCCCGCTGCCTGATGGCCCGTTCGATCTCATCCCACAAATTCTAAATGGGATTGAGATCTGGCGATTGTGCAGGCCAACGAAGCAAGGTAAACTCTCCGGCATGTTCTTCGAACCATCTGAGGACGATGCCAGCCTTATGACAAGGAGCATTGTCCTGATGGAAGTATCCATCCCCGTCAGAGTACACCATTAACTTAACGGGATGTACTTGATCTGCGACAATACTTAAATAATCTTGGGCACGCACACGTCCGTGCAGAGGAATCAAAAGACCCAAACAATGCCAAGAAAACATCCCCCAAACTATAATACTGCCGCCACCAGCTTGAAGTGTTGTGGCGATGCAGGTGGGGTCCATGCTTTCGTGTTGTTTTCTCCATATTCTAACCCTGCCATCTGCATGATGCATTTGAAATCGTGACTCATCGGACCACATGACCCTTTTCCAGTCATCTACTGTCCAATCCTTGTGCTCTTAGCGAACTGGAGACGTCTGCTCTTGTTCAAGGCTGAGTAGAGGCTTTCGAACTGGCCTAAACGGTGTAATGAGCGGCGAACAGTTCGTTCAGAGGCGGTCACTGTTGCCGCTATTTGACGCACTGTTGCTCTTCTGTCGCCCTGGACAACTCTGGCCAATCTCCTTTCAGCTCGAGCATTGAGGAGCCTGTGACGACCACACGCTTGACGTTGAGAGCCGGTTTTTTGCTTGGTAGTCCACTCTCTGTAAACATTAATAACTGCTGCTCTTGAACACTTCACAAGTTCAGCTGTTTTGCTGATACTGGTTCCGACACTGCGCGCGCCGACGACCATCCCGCGTTCAAACTCAGTTAAATCACGTTTTTTGCCCATATCGTCGCAAAAAACACAGTGCAACTGATGGTTCACCTCACCTGCATTCCCTTTTTATAGCTATCTAGCCCTCTAGCGGCAACGCTGTGACGCAATAGCTCATTTGCCTAAAACTGTCAGGTGGTCATAATAATTTGGCCACTCAGTATATATTAAGATAATGTTTGATAAAATATTTTGGTCAAAACTGTTTGCAGACTTTGTCTTGTTTAATCATCTTGTTTACCTTATGTTACACTAGTTTGTTTCTTTTAATTCGTCAAACTAACCACTTCAATTATTCAAATGTAAATACCGATCCAGCAAATTCTCTCTATTTAAATGATAGGTGAAACCTTTAATTCTTATTTTGTGAATAGAATGAATGAAATTACGCATTTTTGTATATTCACTTTAGCAATATATGGTAATAAAAGGGCCCTTTTGGAACCAAATGCAGTGGCAGTTCACGCACCCTAAATCCCAATTTCAATCCAATCTCATCAAAATTGCTTATCATCAGGCTATTTGTCCCATATGGCGTTCACATAATTTGGTTACAAAACTATCTACTTTATATGAAAATTGCAACGGCGATGACAGGGATTTGATTAATCTAACTGCCGTCTCAATTTCAGAATGGAGTTTCGAATAACAAGTGATGTTAATTTCAATTCAATACACCACCAAATAGCACAGAAGTTGCAAATACGCAGATAATACTTTATTATATGCGATTAAAGATGGTATGAGGTTGTTTTCAAAAGTTTTAAACTTGCCTTCGTGTAAAGTTTTCTCTGCACTATTTGGATCTTTCGAAACTGAAGTAGGGCCACACAGAGAGGGGGTAGGAGAGATTCTCCACAAGAGCAATGTAAAAGTTATCTCTCACTCTCTCTCTCTTTCTTTCTTTCTTTCTCCGTATTTCTCGGCCCCGGCAACCGACAGAGATACTACTTCAGGAACACATTCAATTGACAGTGTTTTCGAAATTGCAAGCTTATCTCCGTTGTAAAACCATTACTAAATGAGGTGAGAAGTCCACAGCAAGATTTGTTGCTCTTGGTACTTTAAAGATTTAGGGGATACGTTAAAAATGCAAATGAACTCGAGGCTTAAGATTCTCCTTCAACAACCTGATGCCATTTCCCTTTCATTACTCGGTCTAACTGCGGAACGAACGATCGATCACTGATTGTAAATGTGCTCATTAGGTTTCTTGGCTGAGATTCGCATGTTCTCATGAGCCATATACATTCCTAATGAGATCTCCTCATCAAGATAGTCACGTTAGGTGGAACATTACCTATTACGGTAGATTTATATTTAAAGGTAAAAGAATGCACTTGTAATTCCATGTCCATAACATCTTCATTAACATATTAAAATAGCTTAAGCGTTCTTTATGAAGAGAAGAACCTGAGAAAAATAATGAAATTTGTCCTGCATGAATATTTTTTCTCGGCGACAGAACCTAAATCATTTATATTTTATTGGCAACCCAAATGAGCTTTTCCTTCTTGGAATTAAGGGTGCGCTCTCATATTAAACTTAATTGAGAGATCGAAACCGGGTCGCCGTTTCCATGCGAACTCTCAAATTTTCTTTTTTCAAACTTTCAATAAATCAGTCTAAAAATTTATATTTTTTTTTTCATTAATATTGCGCATATTATCTCTCCTAATGATGCATTTGAGCATAATATGAAACTCCATCAAGAGACTAAAAAAGCTGCTGATGAATTTACCTTAAAATTTGTAGAAAAAAATTATTAATTCGGAACCAGAAAAACATTACCTTTTCTAAGAAGGAATGCAGACGTCTAAGTAATAAGCAAATGAAGAAAATTGACGTTTAGCTTTTTAAATTGGAAACCAAAGTGAAGTTGTTTTTTGCCTTTCTTTGAAAGGGTCTTTAAAAATTCACAGGGAAAAAATTGATTAAACGCTAAAGTAAGAAAAAAAAGGAACAATTCCTAATTAAATGCTGAAGCAGTAAACACATTAAATACACATGTAGAAAAATATTATTGATCAAGATCAACTCAAGCTATGGAAATGTTCCACTGGGGCCATTAAATTAAAATAATGACGCTTGAATCCCCAGTGAAAACTGCTCTTCCGATATCTGAATCAACCCAAAATGCAAAATTAGCATAGAAGCAATACCTAGACTAAGCAGAAACGAAAAATTTAAAACTTTCGTAATATTACATTATTAAAGCGGAAATAGCAAAAAGTGTTGATAAATTTAACCAAAAATCACATTTCTCTTATGTTTGTAAAAAATATTTTTTTCGTTTTCAACTTTCGTAAAAGGTAAATCACACGTTGCTCTTTACTTTCGACCGAAAACACTGTTCCCTTAACTCTGTTCACTTTACAAACGTTTTAAAGAGGGCCTTGATTTCGAAAAGATTTAAAATGAGGATGCCTGTTTTAAGAAGGGGCCATTAAACTCGTCAGGCACCACGGGAGTTAAATTTCTCCATTCCACACTTTTTTTTCTGTTTGAGTGTGTGTGTGTGCGTTCTCCTTAATCAATTCACTAACAGAATCAGCTGTGGGAGGGAAGACACGTTTGAAAATATAAAACGATTTAAATGGCCTAGTAGACTCTGGATTAAGAACTCATAAATGTCTCATTAATAGGCTATAACTCTGTTCTTAACATAAAAATAAACTCTCCAGTTTAAACTCCACTTCTGTTATAATGCTTTGCAATAAGATTGTCCTCGATATCGTAAAACTACGATATATGGAATCCCATTTTTTTCTTCTGGGTAAATTTGTTTTGTCAGACAGAAAAGTCAAGCAGATAGCCATTTCAGAAATACTGGACGAACTAATCGTAACGAAACGTCACTTGCAAGTACCTTTCGACAAGATTTCGGTTTGAACAGTTAAACGGAGTTACGTTTGATAAGCCTACATAATAACCTCACAACAGTACGTTAAGGACATTGTAACCAGTTATGCTGTCGGTCCTTTCTTGGTTTTCTACAAGATAACGCCCGAACACACACGACACGCCTCAACGAGGAGCACTCTACAAGTATTTAGCCAGAAACGCTGCACACAGTCTTACCAAATTTCTTCTACTTTCTCCAAGTACTTCAAACATGTAAGACACAATGGAACTGAATCAGCAGTCATGACGTGCTATGATTTTCTATGATTATTCCAAAGACTTAGAAATGCCGGAATCTTTTCAAACTGTACAACAGACATTTCTTGGCAGAATTCCGAGTAAAGCCACATTTTCGTTCTGATATCGCGAGTTTAAGAAGGAAAAAGCCTGGGCATCGGATTATAGGCGGTTAAAACAGTCTTGCATGAACACCTACAACTCCGGAATGATTCATCACGATCTGTCCCTCGTTTGTTGATTCAAGAGCAGAAAGCAGTCCGAGTGCATTGCTGCCAAGAAATGATCGAAAGGTTCAACACCGAGACATCAAAACGTGTCAACGACATCTGCAAATGTGAGAAACATGGCTCTATCATTACGAACCCGAAACTAAGGAAGAATCCAAACAGTGGCTCCCCAAAGTGCAAGGACTACCATAGAAATGCAAACATTCTCGGAGTGCTGCGAAGGTGATGGTGGCACCTTTCTTCTGTTCAACTGGCCCTGTGTGTACTGATGTGCTTGAAAACAAAAAGACGGTTACAGCAAAGTGGCATGTGACATCCTGCGTACCAAAAGTCTAGAAAAATGGAAGGAGAAACATCCAAACCTTGTTATAGCATCATGAAAACGCCCCAGCACATGGCGCCGTTAAGAAAACATCCTATTCTGCACTATTCTGCAAACATGGCACTTAGCGACTTATTTTGTTCCCCACAATCAAGAGGAAACTCAGGAAGTTCCATTTCAATAGTGGCGATGAAGTCCTAGCAACGTACAAGGATTATATTTTGGAGCAGACAGTTAAGGACTGGAAAAATGTATGTCCGACTGGTTCAGGAGAGAGAGTAATTCATAAAGTGCTAAAAGAATGGTTTTCATGAGATGCGTGTAGTCTTTCTGGCTAAAAACATTTAGAGTACCCCTTATAAATGACTGTTTCTCCATTAGCGACTCACAAACTCAGGAAACCAGACGTCCAAGATGTCTCTCCTATTGAGCACATTTTGGATGTTTTTAGGAGTCGCCTGCGATCAACGCGAATGTCGACGAATTAGCCCGCCATTTGGACGTCACTGCCAAAGTATCCCTCAGAACACCATCCGGCAACTGTATCAATCCACCTCTGTTTCACTTTCTGGGGGACAGTAGTGGATGGTGAGATCCGGCCACTTCTTGGACGTGCAGCCAAAGAACCCGTGGTTTCAAATCGTCGTATCATTTTTGTCACTGCAGTACACGTCATAAGTCCCTAACGTCATTCCATGCATGCGTCGATATGCCCGCAATGCCGCACTGGGACTTTCCTTATTCTGATAATAAAGTTTAACTATGAGGGGCTTCTCGATTAATGAAAGCATTTCTATGACTACAATTTCGTAATACATGTATCTGTAACCTGATGTTCTTGTACTTGCAGTAATTAACATTCACACCAAAAACAAATATTGAACAATAAATATGCAAACTCGGAATTTCATCGTGAATAAAATATAAGACTACCTAAAAGCCAAAATCGAATCTAACCTCACCTAACCTAACCTAACCTAACCTAACCAAGAAGGCCATCAATATTTACTGCATCCACCATTCTTGGAAATAACCACAAAAATTCGATTTGGCATTGATTCGATCAGCTTCAATGTTAAGAATGTTCAATTGCTTCCCACTCAGATAATATGGCACTCTAGCTCTTGCACTGTTGAATATTGGCGACCTTTGGCATAAAAAATGCGTGTTAGTTGACCCCACTGGTTCTCCGTTAATTTAACGTCCGGTGAACGTAGAGACTAATCGAATACAGCAATTCCGTTGGTTTTGAACACTTTATTGTAACTTTAGCTGAGTAACACGGGGCACTGCCCTGCTGAAAGACGACGTTTTCTCCTTCTAGAATTACCTTATATCGAGGCAATTGCACTTCTAAAAATTTACATACATCAAAGCATTCATATACATCGTTGCATTCATAAACACAATGTCTGCAGAAAACACTGCCCAAACCATCTATTTGGCGGCTCATTTGGATATCTTTATCGTGTCTTATATCGTGCCCATAGCTGACACATCGTTCTGGCTCATCTCGGTTGAGTCAAAGACATCGTTTCGGGGGCAAAATTCAGACGCGCCATTTTATGTTTAGCAGTCAACGGAGGTTTGCGCTTGTTTTTTTAAATATGATAATGCTATTGGTGATACGTGCAGAACTCTAGAAACTGTTCTTGATGAACACTAAAGTTGTGCAGCATCTCTTAATTCTTGTGTTGGCAATGCAAAGAATGCGACATTTGTCACATTGTGGTCTTCCACTTCTTTTCTTGACAATTTCAATAACACTGTGGGCGTAAGACGTTAGTCCCCTCTGGGGCAGTCCTTTTCCATGCAAAAGCCAAATTTCTGGAATTTCAGCTTGTGTGAGTTCTGAGCCTCGTGGCATTATTGTAGATTTTTCAAACCATAAGTTACAGTAGCAAAATGAATTCAAGGATATTTTTAATGCTTAGATTCGCACTACGTCTTGATTAATGACCGGTCTTATAATTTTTTAACGTTTGCAACGTATATTTTAAATAAGATTTGCATTATAAATATTTTGTTTTTACATAAACTAACTTAACATTATTAAAATTATACAATGTAATAAAGCCTGTGTGGTCATTATTTAAAAGTATTCACATCAAAGGTGTAATGCCCTTATAATTTTGTCTAGCATGTAAAACCAGAATAAGCAGTTTTAAATTACGCTTTTTCACATTTTAGTTCTTTTGCATTATTTAGCTAAAATCGGGAAAACAGTTGAGCATCTTTCGCCCACCATTAACCATGCGTAATCTAAATTTATAACGGAAAGGAAACATGTTCATAACGACTATTTTCTATTTATGACAACGTTATTTTTTATAGCCATGTTTCTTATTAAAAAGGAAGACGACGAGAAAAACAAGACAATAACGCTTCATTAATTAAATTAAACACTTTCAAAAATTCTTATCATAATGTCATCGCACCATCACCAAAAAAAAAAATATGTCTTCTACGGAACAAACAAAAAAAAATTGTCGTCGGAAATTTAGTTGTGTTCCAATTTCATTTTATTTAATTAAAATGCATTTCATAAGTATATAAATTAAATGGTCATGTGTTATCTTTATTATACTTGAGCCTATAAAGCCTGTTAATTCCCACGAAAACACACACACAATTCCTCACTAATGCTTTCTGACGTAAAAAAGGGTTGCACTCGCATTCAAAATTAAAGCCTTAGCCTATTAAATAGCCTTTTGACCTTTATGTTTTTATAATTTAAAGTATGAGAAACACGCAGCTTTTTTTTTTCCTGTAATTTAATTTCTCGTTTTAATGGCGACATTTTGCAGCACTCCTGCTTTCTTTCTTCTTTTTTTTTACACGCTTATTTTTTACTTAGCCCTTTTCTTGCTATTGCAAAAATCTATTTTCACATATTTATAAATTCTTCTTTGCTTGATATTTTTTTTTACAGAGTGAAGAAACCTGAATTGCAACACCTGCCCCACTATGGAGGATGGTTGTCACAGGAATCTCTAGTGGGGATAGCACAAGAAAAATTTATTGTCTCCAGTAAAACGCATCGCTTCGTCCTTATTTCGGGAAGAGTGAGAATTGCTATTCCAGACGGACGACACGTTTATAATAAAATTACTAAAGAAACACTAAGAAATAACGTAGATGTTGCAATGTTAAAATTAGCTTATTGTTTTCTTTGAACTATTATTGTTCGTTGATTTATATAGTTCTATAAAATCATGTTTATAATTCCTATTTAGTTTATTAAGAACATATAAATAATTGAAAGGAATATAGACTTAATAATTCATATGTTGTTGGTTTACATTTTTTAATGATGGATTAAGACAATTATTTTGGCTGTCACTATTTCTGTTACTATGAACATGGCTATTGGTAAACTCCCCCTCGAAAGGCTATTATCGCTGAAATCTCCCACCGGATGGCACTTACTGACAAAGCAGTCTATTTTCAATGTATTTTGAAACTGAATTGAAGTCTATTTTTTGAAAAACTGAGAAAAAAATATGAGTCGCATTCAACTCCTTTCACTTAAGGGGAAATGACTTTGTCTTTGCTTTTGAAAAGCAAGAAAATAGATTTTCATTAGTCCCATTCAAAACCTTTCTATTTCATACAAAATCCCTTTGGCAGTGTGAGCGTATTCTACGGATCTTCCAAACCACAGTATTCTTTACCGATTTCTTGAGTGAGTGCGATGATAGCGAAAAGTATACAAAGCTTTTTGGATATATTTTTTTCATTATACAGTCATAAAAAACGCTCACACACTCAAAATTTCTTTGGATTACTATACCTGAGCTGCACTTTGTATTATTAAACACATGTTTCATTATAGGAAATTATGATTCGACTTACGATACACTTTCAGGGAACCAATTATGTGGTAAGTGCGGGGACTTGATGTAGCTGTAAAGTCAGAAAAGTCACCATTGAGCCTTGGCTTTCCGCAAAATGGCATCACTGAAAGTGACTTAAACAAGGTAAGTGAGAAAAGTAAACAAAGGAAAAAGGTTTTTGAATGCGCCTATTATTTAATTTAACATAATCAAAAATATAATATAATTTAGGGAATTTTAGAAGACAGTCTTACAATTCAGAATATTTTTTTAATATCCACGAACATCTCATTTTGGCAGTACAATTTAAATAAATTTTTTTTAATAAACGTTAATCTCATGAAAGACAAAATATGAAAAATTCAATATTAAAAAATTATTTTAATAATAATAATAATAATAACTGGAGATGAAGATATAATAAACCGGCCTAGTGGCCGAGAGCGTTAAGGCACAGGTCTTGTTGCTCTCCACAGCAGCCAATCTCGCGTTCAAATCCCGCTGAAGGGATGGGTATTTGTTCTCGTCCCTTTACCAAGAACTTGGAGGACCAAGCAAAGCCTCCGTAGGTTAATTTCACATAGATCCTATGGTCATTTAACATCTTCGACACCAAAAGCGTAAAGGAAGAAAAGAAAAAGAAGGTATAATAAATTATCTGTCGAAATGCAAATCACATAGTCATGATGATTTAGAAAGCGCGAAATTCTTTCGAGGAAGTGCACGTTGCTATTTCAAGAGTCTTTCTTCACTGGAAGGAACTTTAAAAAAACCCTTGTATCTTTGCTACAATCATAGCCAGACCACACCACCACCTGAGAAGCATTTATAAGAAAATACTTATATTAAAAAATTATCAGAAGAAGGTCTGTAATAAACAAAATCTTAATTCTTGGCGGCCAATGGACTACTTTGACTTCGAAACCATTTAATGACAGCAATTTTAATAAATTACGTTTTTAACAATGGACAACAATGAAGTTGACCAACCTGTAAGTTCTAAAAACCCAACACCTCCTAAAAAGAAACCCAAACAACTGAAACGCCATACATTGTTACATTGTAACGCTCCGGTTCTACGGATAACGTACAGTACATTAAATTTGTGTTTTTTTACTTTAGAAAGCAAAGTGTTATATCAAGCACTGACTTTTAAAACTGACCTTAAGAATTCACGAAATACGATTAATCATTAAGTAAAGGAATAGAATACGCTAACGCTAAGTCTTCGAATTTCAAAACTGTGCTTTATTCTCTTTGAACATTAATTTTTCACATACATTTCTATAAATCGTTTGTTTGGATTTTGGGTTTTCTTAACTGACAGTTTTAACCCTTTCTTTTCCTCTCTGTCACTCTCGATGCTAGACTTTATATGTATCTTTTGTAGGTAGGGTTTTATCCTTAATTGTATAGTCTTAAAGTACTACATACTACCTGGTCTTCGATATATACAAGTTCGGGATCTATGTTTGTACAAGGAGGTCTGGTTCGACCTTTTGGCACAGTTCCATTCGAAAAAATAAAAAAAACACAAATGTTAGAATTTTCTTTAAGCTAAGTATCCTATCGATATAAACAACTACTTATCTTCAAGTCATCATTTCTGTATCTATTAAATAGTTCATTCAAATTTATGTTATCTTTCAAAATTTCTTCTAATTCTTAAGACATCCCAATAACGGAGCTAAATACTACTTTCTTAACTACTCTCCGGGTAAGTGTCAAAACTTTAAAACTTTGGTAATCTTCATAACCTTAATCATGTCTCTTTCATATCTTAGTATTTATTTCGATAGGTTCTGGATCTTAAATTCTCGCCCTTGATGAGAGGTTACGTTATATTCGAAAGCACACCATCATGGACTTAGGTAAAGTAAGCCGACGGGGGATTAAGGTAAGTCAGAAGGGGGGGGGGGAAGTATTCTATAGGATCGGGTTAATATGGTTAGTATGTGGTAGGACCGCCGATAAATATACCTAATTTTCTTATTTCTCTTCAGATAAACATCGATGAGATTGCTGTAGAAATTCTTCGGAAGGTGATTTTTCCCAGATCTTTGAACCCAACATTTGGTCTCCGAGCTGCTTCGAGCTTCATTCTTTGATTCCTGCCCTTCTAAATTCTAAGCGCTGGCATTGGGGCTGGCTGTCTTCAAAACCTGTTCGAAACAAAAAAAACTCGGCAGAGTGTCTCCAATGATAAAAGTCATGGCCCAAAATAACTACTACTTTACCGGATACGTGAAAGTAACATTCGTCCTATGTATTAACGTCCTGGCGTGGCTTTGAAAACAAAATTCATTGGGTCGATTTCACTTTCTCCCACGTTCTATAGGACTTAATTTCTGAGCGAGGGCTTGTCTTATGTTTTCATTTGGTTAATTATCAAATTTAAGATTCAAATGATTAAAATTCTTTGAAGATAAAAGTTCTTATCTCTGTGGCATAGACTGGATACCCGACACAATGTAGACTCCTTCATTTTCGAGTCTTCCACATTCTATAAGACAATGTCTTGAAAAAATGCGACTTCCTTGTTGTCCAAACGCCATTTTTCTCCGTTAGCAACTACCCTACATCGAGACCAAGAGAAGACTAAAAAAAAAAGCTTAATATTCCTCCAACAAAGCCTACCAGGTTCACCATTCACGTGCTTATTGTCCGCGGACGAAACAATCGCTGAGATTCCTTTGGCTTGTTTTAACAATAAACTTATACGTTTTAATAATTTTATATTTTCAGTAATCATTTTTTATCATTTATATGACATTCAATTTCTCTTTTTTTCTTTTCCCGTAAATTGAAAACGGCAACTCCCAAGTCAAAACACCTCTGATTCACGGGGTTCTCCAAAATTACCGAATGTTCATTCCTTATAGGACATCGTCATGTCCTACGGAAAAGATAATTTCGAAAAATTAAAAAAAACAACGACAAATTTCGCGCGCGCTTTCGAAAATTTTTGTGGGTGTTACAACATCATCATAAGTCGACCAAATTTAAAGCTTATTATTGGTGGATATATGATTAACAATGGTCGAAATATGATGATACAACAATAAATGACGATTCAGTTGTTTGGCTTTCTTAAAAGCTTTTATTAACTTTGCTGTTTTAGTTTGTTTAGGTCAAATCTTGTAATCAATATTAAACCAACTTTCCGACAAGCTAGGGAGCTGCAATTTGACACACTTATGCAGAATCGATGACAATTTATGATAAAGAAAAAAATTTTCAAATCGGTTCATTGGTTCGTGTTCTAATGGTACTAACTCATTACTACGAATTGATTGTTGTAACAATTGGACATTTCGTTATGGCGAGAGTAAATGTATCTATTGTTTATTGTTGCAAAATTAAGCTGTATTGTTGCCACTAAATAAAACATTATAAAAGCTTGGTTTGATAAAACCTTTTTCCTCTTAACTTGTTTTTCTAAACTCTGTCCAACGAAAGAAAAACTGGGAGTGTCTAATTAAATTTCCGATTTCAATTGTTAGACATTGTTGCTAAGTAAAATTAACAATCGCTAACAATTGGAATTGGAAATTTATCTGGACACGCCTAGTTTTTCTTTCGTTGGACAGTGTACAGGAGGTGTTGAATAACCATAATTGTAGATAACTAAATGTAACAACCAATTTGTATATACATTTAATATAAAAATATCGTATATCTTTTAATAATCATCACAGTTATATCTTTTAAATTTCTTTACAATAGAAAATTATGATTGTTATCATCAATAATTTCTAAACTGTCAATTCGTTATTTAACTCTTCATCATAGTAACCAGAAATGTTCTACAGGGTGACCCAAATTTATCCAGCATAATTGTTTCGGAACATTGTATGGTTCAAATGGAACAAAAAATGTCCTATAAACATTACATCTAGTTTCGATCGTGTGTGAGATATCAACGTTTGTCTATTTTCTTTTATTTAGAGTCTTTTCCTAGAAAAACGTATGTTTACCTATTTATTCCTAGGCATATGCAAAACAGGAAGAGGAATCGTCGTACTTGTAACATGTGTGAAAGGTATTTTATTGACTTGGCGGTTGATTTGAGCAGTTGCTCAGATTATGCAATACAACGTCGAAGTTCATTATGCCGTTTGTTTTCACAAATGAAGAATACGCGGACATTTATTTTTATTATGGGCTTGCTGCTGGTAACGCTGCAGAAGCCAGCAGGTTGTATTTCCTCATAGGCGCCATCTACATCGAGAGACGTTTTATTTATTTGCTTTAACAACTCTACAAGAACACAGACAAACGTCGATATCTCACACACGATCGAAACTAGGTGTAATGTTTATAGGACATTTTTTGTTCCATTTAAACCATACAATGTTTCTAAACAATTGTGCTGGATAAGTTTGGGTCACCCTGGTAATGGCGACAGCCGAAACAATTTTCATATTCCATCATTAAAAAATATATACCAACAACGTGCTATATTACTAAGCCTATGTCTTTCAATTATTTATAATAACATATACAAGACCATTATTGAATATTTATATTTTTTATTAAACTATATTCATCAAGAGCCTTTCCATAGCACCAACTTGTTTGAGCAGTCTAACAAAATCAACATTCTCATCTTTAAATAATCTGGGGTGTTTTAACTTTTATGAAGAAAAAAAAATCATATAGCCTTGCGTAGTAACGAGATTCCTTTGAAGTTCCATGCTTAAAATTTAAAAATGAAGTTTCTTTTAGGAAGGGTTACTGACACCTGGACGTGTAAAAACAACATATAACTATTAATGAGACAGCTGAAAAGATGATGTTAGCGGTTTTCGGATCGATTCGAATTTTCTTTTTTCATGTTTTCAAAGATAGTCCAGAAAAAAAATTCTTTATTCCTTCCAAGGTCAATTTATAGGAAAACTGGGAAGTAATTTCAAACCATGTCTATTTGTGAAAATATTTTCGCATATCTTATTAGTATAGTTCAGAATATTGATCTACATGTGATCAGCGATATCAATTTCATTTTATAAGCTTTATTAAATAATTTCATTCTTTGAACTGATCCTGAAAAATTGTGAGTCAGCTTTAATGGTTTCGTAAAAAAAAGAAAACTAAAAGTGAGACTAATGAGGAAGTTTTTTGGAGAGGGATTCGCTGTTTACTGCTTCTTTCCAAGATTAAATAAAGGAAACCGCAGAAAAAAAATCGTCACAAAAATTAACTGGGCATGTTACCTACTTTGGAGAAAGAAACAAACTAACCTCCAAAGATTACCTAGGGAAAAAAACAAGAACTTAAGACGCTTACAAAGCAGAAAGATTTAGCATAATTGTTTCAACAAGTATTCTCCAGTTTGTTTTCTTTTTCACTTGATTAACATCAGCCTTACCGCAATCCTAAATTTTTCCAAACAAATCCATTGTTTTTCTAATTTTTTGGATTTATATGCTTTCTTAAACAAATTGTTTAGAATACCGTAAAGAACTTTTATTTCTCTTTCTGATTATTAATTGGATTTAGCCGAGCACACAATTGATGTACACGTCGGCATTTACCATCCAAATTTGTTCCGTTGTCGGTTTGGCATTCAGTTGCACCTTAAGAGCAAATGAAATGTCTCCACAAGGCTTAAACATTCGGACAACGCTTAGTGCTGCGGCCAAAATAGCCAAGAACACTGTCACCTGCCTCATCTACTTGCTTCAACTTTTAATTAAATAAAGTAATTACTTTTGTTTTGTCACGAGCACTAATGTGTCACGAGAACCGAGACGCGGCGACGAGCCAACCAGTTGCCCGTAGCAACGGAGGACGCCGTCACGTGCCTTGGGGGGCTGCAAGAAGAGCGGGCGAGCTAGTTTTGGACGTTGGCCCTCATCGATGCAAATTTGCGACCGCTATTAAACTGAACCGCTGGAGATGCCTTCTTAAGACATGGCCAACCAAACGAAGGGGAAGATGACAACCAGTTCATGATGACCTGCCACGGCTTAAAGAGAAATACCCGGAAGCGACGTAGTTCCTAACATGAGAAGAGTGCTTTACTTAGAAAATTTACGCTTCCTAATTTGCAGGTACCCTCAACTTTCTCAGCGCTATACGTATTCATTAGTATTAGTCGAGCCACTGAGAATGGTCATACATTGAGCGTCTCATACATATTACGCTTTAGCAAAAATGAGAAGGGATTTAGCAAAATCCAGAAAATTAGTGCTTTCTTTAGTTAGCACAACCACAAACGTGGCTGGCTTAGGGAGCTAATAAGATTAACGGCAGTTTACTGAAGAACTCCAGGCTTAAATTACCTCAGAGCAGTGCCGTAATATAATCTTTTAATATAACTTTGCAAAGATCTAGTTTTTGAAGAAAAAAAAAAATCCATTAATTCCTTTCTTCACGAATTTTAATAACGAAAAATTCAAATAATTAAAAGAATTGAAAAGCACGCGTTTCCTCATGAATATTTATTGTTTTTATTTATTTACTGTGAACACAACACGTTTCCCCAATTAATATGTTCACTAAGAATTTACAATATCACATTTCAAAAGTTTTTTCAAATATTTCAAAACATGCAAGTCACACAATTTGAAATTAAAAAACAAAAGTAAACTACATAAATGAAACAATAAAATTTTAAAAATGATAGAAATAACTTATTTCATAAAAATGAAAACAATTAACACACATTGAGTAGCAGTTTATCACGAGAAGCAACAAATTGACTTTGACTCAAACATAATATATCATTCGGTAGAAGATAAAATTTATTGTATAAAGTGTTGTCGAATTTTTATGGGAGTGGGTATTAACCCTTAGAATGAAAAATAAATTGCGAAACCTATTCGGAGAAATACAAGGTAAGTCAAAAATATGTATACACACTTTAAACCGTCATAGAAAAATTTATTTTCCTACCTACAAGGTTAAATTTCTGCGAAAAGAAAAGACAACAGTCCAGTTGGAAAATTGAATCACCCAATTGGAAAATTGGAAAAGAATTGTAAGTGTACTTTCTCGTCAAACTGAATCTTCCAAATGGTTAAAGGAAATGTTCAAATTGGTGGCCTTCAGCATCGATACCTTTCTGAGTTCGAGTCATGACTGATACCGTACTTCGTACCAAAGTGCCAAATGGGATTTCTGCACACCGCTTGAATCTCATCCCAAAGTGTGTCCTGGTTACGTGGTTTACGACGGTGCGGCTGATCTTTTAATGTGCCCCATAAAAAAAATCGAGCGCTTAAGGCAGGTCCGTCCAAATCGTGCACGTCGCCCGCGTGCAACATAAAATGCTCGCAGACATAGCTCACGGCAAAGCCGAGGAGATATGTCCAAAACTCAGGAGGGGAGTGGGTATAGTTTTTCCTATGCAGTGTTGCCAGACGTTAGGGAGCGATTGCATTAAATGAGGCATTATTTCTTTTATTACTGATACTTGCTTGTTTTTCGTCTCGCATGACATGGCGCACATTCCGAAAAAATCACTGAACCAGTATTTAAACCGGAGTGGGAGAGTATGTTTTTTTTTCATTGTTCACAGATCGGATTCGGCATGCTTAACATGCAATCGTGTCCTATCGGGGAAAAAAATACAATTCTACCTGATATCGAGAAAATTGTCACATTAAAACAAAGGAAATAAAATGGTAAACTGCCTCGGTTTTTTTTTGGTTTTTTTTGACGTAGAATACGTCTTACGTTTCGAGACTAGGATGCCACGCTTAAATCGTTGATGTCACGAAAAGTGTTGATCACGAAAACTTTAATAACGTGAAAACTATTAATGATAGAAGAATGATCGATATCGCATTCGATAGAGTATAGAACAAAGCATGTTCTAGACCATCACTGATTTCGTGCTAACCTCATTGGCTGACGCAATCGCAGTGCAAAGTTGAGTCAGAAAATCTGCTCTATGGCGGATATTAAATTAGTCTAGCGCCGGCTTCCTTTGTGCTATCACGACGTTTGAGGTGTCATTTGTTTTATCTTTCTGCGCTTTATAAAATGACTTAAAATTTAAACCTCAATATTCAATAGTATCTAAGATATCGGCCTTCGAAGTGTGGAAATTTCGCAAAAATTACAGTATTTCAAAATTTATGCCTAATAAACACGAGAAAAATTATAGAAACCGTCACAGGAATATAGATCGAGAGATGGGGAATCCAAAAAAACCCGGATGTCCGATATTGAGCGTCAATGGGCTCAACAGGAACGCCTGAAAGTTGAGGCGCAGCGCCGCCAAGATGAACTACAGCTCGATGCAAATGCGCCAATAACTGAAAGTTCGACGCCAATAACATATCTGATGACATAAACGTATCAACATGAAGTGATAGAATCCAACTAGTGGAAGTCCATAACGAGCCATAACCGTCCACATTGACAGCATCTTCATCAAATATGATTTAAGTAAGGAGCAACATATAGGCGAAAATTTGGGAGACTGAATTCCTATTTCGTTTTATATTCATTAACAATGAATTTGGATATTCATGTAATGTTTATAACAGATTTTATTTTGAGAAGGACTTTAAGCGCCCACATAACAGTAATGTGATATGTTTGCTCCATCAGTTTCATCAGTCCAATGTGAATGATTTCATGCTGTGCATTCATTGTAGAACAAATTTAGAATTATTAGACACGCTGCAGATGTGTGCCTAAGACGCGGGATGTAGTATCTTCTGCGTCAACTATTTGATGAGCCACATTTGTAAACTAGTCGCCAAAATTTCGACCGTTTGCCAAAACAGATACACAAAGCTATGAAGAGACGTGCAGTGATGGACAAAGAAGATTTAGATGAAAACTTCATAAAGAACAAAGAAGTGACTGATAATGAAAACTATGGAGTCTATGACATTTTTAGTTCAAACGTCAATACATATAGACGCAGAAATGTGGGCTCAGAGTGATTAGATACCGCCATTATAGCATCGATGACACAATCAATTACAAGCCTGAAATGACTTCGCAATGAAGTTGTACATGTATTAGATGTACACAAATTCATCCAATTGTACGATCCGAACAAGGTGATCATTTTAGCCAAAAGGAAAGAATACGAAAGCAACAGAAAGATGCATTGATGGGAGAACTTAGAGAAATGTGCAAGAAAGACAACGACATTGCAAACAACTTGCAAAGAGAACAAAATGAAAGATGAGTACATGCGAAGTGTCGTTGGCGAGGCGGGTTATGAGAACAACGATGAATTCGAATACGAGACCGGCAATGCTATCGCACTTAAAAGAAAGTGTAGCAATGTGATATCCAAACATCTGCAGAGTATACATCTTAAACAACCGATTCCAAAAGTGTATTGCCTATTTTCGAGGATATTTTCGTTCCTAAGATTTAACTTTTGGTACACATTCATCAATGCGATAAAACTATCATTGCAGTTATGGAAAGAACATGATAAGACCACCAAGAAAATAAAAGTCAGTTAAATAATTAATAATTTAGACGTACACAACTTTTTTATTAGAATTGTTAAAGAAAAAAAATCAATAAATTACAAATTAATTTTGGAAAATTTAGTATTTGAAACTAAATCTGCCTGGAAATAAGCATAAGACCACCCTTATCACAAAATGATCCATGATCATTGCAAATTAATTTAATTTAAGCTAAATGGTTTCGTGTGTAATTTATTAAAAGTGGGCAAAGTGGATGTTTATCCCAGGCTCAAAGAGGGCAAATAACTGTTTAGTTTGAGTGTAGCAAATCTGAATGTGAAATTGCTGCAGTAATTGGAAAATCGAAAACTGTTGTTCACAATTTTTTCTGACGAATCCTGAAATATATGGTGTGAAGAAGACTACGAAGAGATTGGCAACCAAATTTGTATGAGTGTGGGTGTGTGGGTGTGGGTGTGAGAGAGAGAGAGAGAGAGAGAGAGAGAGAGAGAGAGAGAGAGAGAGGTAAACCAAGCATTTGTGAATGGCAACATCAACAGGTGGATCATCATCATTAATTACAGCAGCCCTGGATTTACTGTCACTTCCAGAAAAAATCAGAAATGTTCTACATTCAAATGGAAATTACATTTATACCAAAATGAAAACAAAACCAACTCTGACTTCTAAGCCTATTGAAGTTTGCAAGAGCTCACATAGGCAATACTGACATACGGAACCATGAATATTGCATTCAGGTATGAAAATAAAATTTAATCTTGATGGAATCCAATACTACTAGAGTAGCTTACGACAAGAGGAGAAATTAATTTCACGAAGGGTCATGAGTGGCGGATCTCTTATGATTTGGTGTGCATTTACAGCAGCTGGAAAAATCAGAGGTAGCTGGGCAATTATCTCTTATCTCTAAGGGATGAATTAAATAATCCAAATTTTGTAATCCAGCAAGATAATTGCATTATACATACAACCAAGACATCACTCCAGTGGTTAGAACAGCATTCAATTAATGTTTTAGAGTGGCCATCACGAAGTTCTGATCTGAAACCTATAGAAAATCTTCAATATAATTCGACTAAATAACTGAAAGATGTTCTTATTCGTGCATGGAATGATACATCTATATTCCAAGTTATTTAGCTAACTTTTATTTTCAGGACTGTATAATCTAAAAATATCTATTAGAGAAAGATACGCATTAAAATTATAAACTGCATTATTATTCTTTCTATAAGTAACCCTATAATACCCACTTCTGGAATTATAATAGAAATCTTAGAAAATATAATATTTAATGAAGACTTCACTTGATAAACAGTGCCGAATGCAAGCACTTTTAAGTATAAATAGCGACTGATTATGTTTTGCTCAAGGCAACTGTCCAGCTCGCAGTGTCCCGGGTAAAGGTAAACAATGCATACACTTTTCTTGCTATGAAGATCAATTTTTTCACACTGTAAAAAACAAACATACTTTCGGCCGTGAATCAGTTCTACTACAAAAAGCGCTATACCGTTTTTTCAGACTTTAATCACTATATTACTTCCCATCGAAAACTTTTGAAACTCGTGGTTTTCTGTATAAAAATATCGTTATCCTTTTGAAGCGCAAATAATTCTGAACATGGTGATTCTTGTGGTTACAAATCAGCGGTTAGTGCACCAAACAGCTTAACATTAATCAAAATGACAATGTTTCCATCCGCAACGTAGCCAAGTTATTAAAGGTTATTAAAACATTCCAGGATAACTTTTGCTCCGCATAAAAAGAGATAGATTTGTGAATTTGTATCGGTTGGATTTGTAATGAATTTGTAATTTTACAAATAGTCTACGATTGTTTATGTAATTTAAAGACGAAAGCCGTTTGAAATAATTTGAAATTCGCCACAAACATTGTAAATAACTAAGGCAAAATTGACCATGGAATTAGAAATCTTCATGCAAATTAATGCAACGATCACTCATGGCGTATTAATGAAAAGCGTAAACATGTGGCCTCTGCAACTATTCAAAAGTGCTGCAGACTAGTAATCGATAGCACCTATTCTGACTAGGAAAAAAGAAGAAATTTTCAGAGGTTGAAAAGAAACTCATTGTGTGTGCCCGTCTTGTTGGATCCACGATTTCTAAATCTACTGAACTGACTGTAATTTCAAAAGGTGAGATCTCTAAATTGTTCAATGATGTGAAGAGCAAAATTAATCGATTAATTCAATACTGGCCATGTTCTGCGACTATATCAAACGAAGTATTCGCCGGTAATTTCAGAAAATGGAATAAATGGCCGCATGGCGACACGGAAACGACACTAACGTCAGAGTAGGAAAGGAAGATTGGTCTTTAATTGCGGAAAGAATGACCACTTTGGTCAACAGACGAATAGAAAAAAGCACGTGGTTGGATGAATCACACTACACCACACTTCGTACCGATGATGGGCAAAAGGTGAGGCAAGAAATCAACGGAGTCAGCTAGCATGATCCATCATAGTCCGAAATATGTTTTGGTGACATGAAGGGGGTCTCAGAAGTTTACTTAAAATATCTGAATGTTTCACTATTTCTTTTTCCACTCTCGCTACTGGTCTGTCTTTTTGCATCATTCTGGGCAGAGCTGAGCTAACGTCTTAATATCTCGTTTTACACAGGGTGCCCGCATCGAGCAATTGCTATGTAACGGTATTTATGTGTCTTTTCACGTGATTAGAGTTGTGTTCGGTTCGGACAGACAAATCCTGGACTCCTGCCCTTGTCCTTCAACAACGCGGATATTACATTAACGAAGTAAATACAGGCTAAAACTCCTTATAACGAACCTCTTTATAACGAAATTCTCTATAGAATGAATTTATTTTTAAAATTTATTTTGAAATTTTTAGAATTTTCAATGACACCCCCTTACAATGAAAATCCATACTTTATATCGAAATTCTCTTTATAACAAAAATTTTTTAGTTTCACCATCTATTTTGTAATACCTTCATACAGCGAACTGAAGTTACTCGGGCTATTTGTTCCAATGACGTATAATAAAGGTAGATCCCGAATCCTATTGTTAACATCGCCACGAAAGTGAAGCCAGTTGAAGCCATGGCAGTTCTGGGCAGGAGTGAGCCATGGTGTTGTTGGCTGTGTGGCTTCCTTGTTTTTAACGATTTTGGGCCCGAGGAATAATTAATTCAAAACCATTCCTCAAAGTTTCCGCGTACAACCGTACAAATAGACACGAAAAAGGACCAGGAATCACTTTCCACAACCATAAATCGAAAATACGTACCGAAAGATGATCGAAACGAAATTGAAATTGAAACCATGATTGAAAAATTGTTTATAAAATATTATAAAATACTTCAAATACAAAGTTAATGAAGAGATCGGTGGGTGAAAGAATTATTAATCAGCTACCCTCATGTTTAGCCATGTGTTTTGCTCACTTTCGGGCCTTCCCACTTCAAGTATGCTGGCAGGTTTCCAGGTCTATCTTTAATATACGTCATTGGTTTGTATGATGAAATTTTGCATTATTGATGCTGAAATTTAAGCTATGGTCTCTTTAATCATTATATAGTAATTTTGCTTCTATAAACGAAATTAGTTAATGAAATAATATTAATATGTCAAATTAAACTTACAATAGTATATAACTAAATTTTAGCACGGTCTTTTAATCCCCTGGTCTGTGCACACGCGCAAATTCTGTTGTTGTAGTCAACAACTGGATTGCTGTATTTATGGAAGAAGCGATTTCAGTCCCCTCTATTGCATGAATTTGGCTACTTCTCAAACTTAACACTGTAATTTAACGCTCGTACAACGTAAGTGCGCTAGAGCACTATAATAGAGTTATATTATAGTTCTACAGAGTGGTGCAAATAAAAGTAGCTTGAATTATAGTGTTCTAAAGTGCGCCGTCTGGCCTCGTCATCTAGTAACATGCTTTAAAAAACAAAAAGTCTATTCAACTTTTCGATAAGATAGTATCGCCATCTAGTGACATCCGTTGAAAACAATTCAACTTTTCGAAAAATAAGAATAACTTAAAAAATTGATATAAACACGGTATAAAAAGTACCCTGCTGAAAGCACAGTGACACTAACTACGAACATGGAAAATTTCGTGGAGATTTCTTGAGTATTTTCTGAGTTATGAAAGGACAAACGTTCCAACAGACTCTGATTTATAATATGGATTAAATTTTCAACTAAATTTCAATTTAAAGTAAATAAATTTCGAATTATATTATTGAATTAAGACTCAGGATACTAGACAAGACAAAAATTTTGATATTTATTTATATAAGTGGCTGTGAAGAGGCCAAAAATAAAAATATTTAGCAGTTCATGAAAAAAACAATTACTTCATAAAGTTTTAACATAAACAATAATAATTTCCAATTAAAATAAAAAAAAAATACAAATTTTAAAGAGAACAAAATAGAATTTATAACAGAAATTACTTAGTTTCATTTAAAATTGTAAAAAATTGTTCTCTTTAAAATTGGAATTAATGTGATTCAAGCCTACAAAGTTAAATGAAATTCAATGAGATTTAATGTTACTTTCTGAGATTATAAGAATCTGTTATAAAGTTCATGTAATATTTAAGGAAAAGATAAAAAAAAAGTTTTTATTTAAATAAGACTTACATTCCGTTTAAAATATTTTACCAAATGTAAAATCTGACATTATAAATTTAAATGTGACAGCGATGAATGTTTACCAACTACTGGTAGAACATTAGCTATAGGGAGAAATATCAAAACATAAACATTGAATATCCGCCATCTTTTGAGGGCATCGAGACCCATGGCTGCCATGGCTCTGAACTTATCCCATTGTTATACAATACATCCAAACACGCAACAACTCGTTACCATCGTTATACAATAACAAGTCGGGCAAAAACGGCGCACTTCGATGAGTAGCAGTATAGGATTGCCTTCCTCTTGCCCACAAAAAATGGCAGCTGAACCCATCATTCA
Organism: Rhysida immarginata; assembly: GCA_023313115.1. NCBI lineage: Eukaryota > Metazoa > Arthropoda > Chilopoda > Scolopendromorpha > Scolopendridae > Rhysida > Rhysida immarginata. The sequence continues at coordinate 410,841 of JAHWFO010114413.1, read as the reverse complement.
ATGCGTTGATATTTTCCCCTATAGAAAGTTTTTTTTTTTTTGTTTTTTTTTATAATAGCAGACAGCTCATTAAAAGGAACTATTAAATCCTACTGAAGATAGGAAAAAGTTTTAAGTGTTTACTAAAACATTAAAAGGAATTTTCAAAAGGTTACCGAGACGTCATAATTAAATTTAACAAGTAGCTGCTGCACAAATATTAATTGAGTATAAGAAATTTACAACAGTTTATCAAAGTTGAAAAGTTACATGTTCTTTAAATCATTAAATATTTCGGAAATGAAATCCGATTTAGAAAACATTCTACAAAAAAAAAGTGGTAACGTTCAGAAAACAGTCTCACCACCACTGAAGATTCATAGAAGTACTAACAGGATCATATCGGATATTTATCAAAGTCCATTTCAAATATAGTAAGGAAGATTGTTGATTAAGTTATAAATATTGCAAAATTGAAGATTTTTTAAGTTCCCATTTGAACTCAAGAAAAAAAAAACTAAGTCCAGAAGTGATAATATGCCTATCTTAAGGCTGAATAGCAAGTTCCTTGTAAGTTTTGGCTGTGCAGTGATTTTTGAAGCACTGTCCTCACTTTTATACAGGCTCTACAACAATGCCCAGTTGTGTTGCCGGCGTATACAACAAAGCTATGCTAGGAAAAAAGAATTCTTGCAAATTACATTAAATTCTTTGTAACAATGCTTTTAAAACTATGAAAATATACTCATATAAAAATAGAAGAATGTTGATTTACTAAAGATACAATTTTAGTTTTGTTTAATGTTCGATACAATCGATAAACAGCATTTACAAATAACGCTTTTTATTCACAGAAGTTGAAACAGAAGTGAAAACAGAAAAATTAACCAATTTTGGCGTTGGAGTTTTAGATGAGGAAAATTTGAAAATTATTGAAGCCAAAAAAAAGCTAATTTATTATTATGTGCAAAAGCATTCCATCAACCTAACAAAATCGATTTCTTTTATTTATTAAATTATTTTGTTGTTAATTTTGCATTTGTCAATTTTTTTCCACCTCCTTATAAAGAACTGATTCTCTTTATAACGAACTGAATTTTTGATCCCTTCGACTTCGTTATAAGGAGTTTTTACCTGTATGTATAACGAGCTAGTTTCTAACTGTATCAAGTGACCTATTTCGTGACAACATTTTCTCATCACTTAATCAAGTCAAATGCTCGAACTCTGTTTACAAAACAAGCAATGCTCAAGGTGCAAACCAAACGGATATGTGATTCCTCGGATCACTGTACATTTCTCCCTTTTCTCACCTTCTAGCGTTGACATTTTCTTATCACTACATGAATAATTTTCTTCCAAACAAAGCGACTTCAATAGGTAAAAAAAATAATCAACGTTCAAATTAATCAATTCGCCTCCCATTGTGAGAGTTGGGTAGGAAGATTTTAGCCTTAATTGAATTCGTAAGTAATTTCCTGCACACCAGATGATCTTAATTCCAGTAGAAAGCTCCTCAAAACAAGAGGATCAAACCGTTGAATTAACGCTTTCCTGACACATTTCGTGCCTAAGTGATGTGGGCGAATGGGTAGATTTTTACGTATGTTCTTCATTTCATATATATAGAGTTTGTGTTTAACATCCACAGCATAATGATCCTTTATTTAATGATTTAACTCCTGTTGCTTTGAATTTATGAATATTTAGTCTGCGCTACATCCTAAGTGGTTAATTTGTTCTGCATCGCTTTATTTTCCTAGATACCACGTGAAGTCGATAAACCGTTTGGTGAATACATGTTTGTGGTTATGGAATGTATGGTTTGAGATGTCGGGAATAGCTTGATGAAAATTTTAATCGTTCATATTGACATACACTATGTATTGTCTATACAAAATTTACGGTTTGGAAAGTTTAGCTCGCTGGTTATTATCTCTTCCTCGACGATGGATTTAAATTTGGCATCAGTTTTTAAAGTTGCACTTTCTCTCTGCTAAATTCTTTCATAAATGAAACGAAGGAATCATGAGTTTAGCTATAGTAAACTTGCTTGCGAATGTTTTCTAGATAAGAGAAGAAACAGACTTGTGTTCATTTCAAGGATAATCACTGCATAATGAAACTGGGCTACTTCATTTTGACCCTGAGAGCCAAAAGCAAAACAAGCAAAAATCATGGCTTCTGCTGGAAAAGTTTTGGTTCTTTTGCGCAACAGTTTGGATTACCACGGTCCCATAAGGCAAATGTTGTTATTGAGTACCTCTCGAAAATTGATGTAAAGCATGTTCCTCATCTTCCCTATAGGGCAGATGTAAACCCATGCGATTTTTTTTCTTTTTGCGAATTTGAAGAAACGCCTATGTGGGAGGTATTTTCAATCATCAGAAACCAAGGAACATGATCGACATTATGAGGATGAATACGGAGGGCTCTTTCATGTTTATGGTGATGATTGTTAAAACATTGTAGAATTTACACGTGAGTTCGGAAACAATAGAACTTACCATTCCGATCTTTTTTCAAGTTTGCTGCCAAAACGCCTTCAAAAATTGAATAATTTTCCGACGCTGGTTACTCTTATTCCAGAATAATAGAACAGTGTAAGGGGAAAGGTTTCATTATTTCCAAGGATGGTACAACAAAAGTTATCAAAGCATAGAAGATAAAATCATCCAAAAAATCAACAGTGCCGCTTTTATAATAGAACAGCCCCCCCCCCCCCCACCCCCGTTCTTCCCGTACTAAGGTACGTTCGAACATTCGAACAGTGAAGAGGCTAGTCCTTACGGAAAATCCGCCAACACAACGGGCCACTGCAAGCAAGATTGGTACGTCTTTTGCATCGGAAGACATTTGAAATTAGAACGCCGTCTGAAAGCCCAAGTTCATGCTTTTTTGCCAAGACACATTGCAGGGAGGCGAATCAACAGCAGAATACTGTATGAACGCTATTTGGCAGGCGACAAATGGAAGAGCATAGTCACCTTGGATGAGGCTTGGGTCTATTTATCGAGAGATGGCAAGACATTGGTAATTTTTTATCGATAACAATATGATACGATCTGACTGGGTGCGTCAAAGCAGGGAGAGTTTCCGAAAGGATTCATGGTAGTTGCTGGGTACAACTACAATAGACGCCCATTGTAAGATGTCGAGCGATTGCTAGAAGGGCCATCACTTAGAGCACAATATTTGGTGGAGTAATGGGTTCCAATAGAGCACACTATTTGAAGATCCTTCGTATTTGTTTCATAATGGCAAATAAAACAGGGTAAGTCGTATAAATATACTACAAGAGTCAGTTTTTACTGAATCACTATCATGTTTTTACTAATGCATGATGAACAATGATAATGCAATGTAAATTCACTCTTAGGAAATCGATCTACACAAATTTGGTCAAGTCTAATCTAAACTTTAAAATCCACATAATTCATGAAGGTTCTTGACCAAAATATTAATAAATGATAAGAAGCAATTAAATAAGAAGCAATCAATTATAAATAAATGATAAATAATGTAAAAGCAGTAAACTTTAAATAGCACGTGCGAATGAGATATCAGGTCTCATCATATTCAATTGCCTTTAACTTTAAATTGAGAGAAATAAACCCCTTGATATAAAACCTTTTTTAAAAAACCCCTGAGAGTACGGATCTCAGATGCGTAAAGATAACTTAACCGACTATCTGGAGCTCATCAAATTTCATTTAAGTCGAAATAGGTCGGGTCGAAAATTGCTCTTTTGTTTGTCGATTTGACATGTAATGATCACAATCCTCGACCCTTAGCTATCATGAGAGACGGCAAAAGGTGGGTGTGTGTTCAATTGCTCTCTTCTGTGGTCGACGATTAACACAGAAGGGCTTAAAGTAAGCCAATGGCCGTAACAGATTTTTACATGCTGTTCGTGCAGTTAGCCATTAAAACTTTTTATGGCATAACGTAGCAGAAAGTAAATTTGGAAAGAAAAAAAATTATGCATATAAAGATTTATACAGCAAATATTTGAGTAGAGAAACTCACTTAACAGCCAAATTTCTCCTGGGAAAACTCGTTTTAGGATAGGCGATTTCGCTTTTACGATCAGTTTCCTGGATGTAACTTTCGCCGGCGATGAATTCATTCGACTTTAAAGGAGTAATATGTCATAAATATTGGATTATATGCCAGTCTTTCAGGAAATTATATGCGTATTGATAGTATTTTCTATAGATTGATACTATTAAAATAAAACCATCACGTACCGCTTAAACAATCAATGGGCCCCCTGGGAATATTTAAAAAATTTTAAATGCATTAATGAAAATTGTATAAAGAGAGAAAGCATATAAGCAATGTTATTTATCCGGTTAATATAGAAGAATAATTTAATACCATAAATGTGTTTAAAATTTGCTTCGTTATTATCTTATAAATAAATAATGCTATTGGAATGCCAGTAGCCATAGCTTCAAATCTATTACAAATCTATTGATATATTCACATTATTTCATTAACCTATTATCGCAAATGATCCTCTCAATTTCTCTTTCTCTCTATTAGTTTTGACAGAATAACTGCATAACGTAGTAATAACTTAGCCATTTCACACAAATCTCAAAGTGCTGACATTTCATTGATCACAATTAATGAGCAAGATGTTAAATTGATTGACTGGTTGATTGATTCATAAATATGAACCAAACTGCTATACGTTACTCGATTATAACGGTCAAATTTGTGTCGTATGAGTGTTATGGGATAGATGATTATTATCTAGTATCGCATTAATTATTATTATTATTATTATTATATTCCCTCGATTGATTGTATCTTCATTAGCTTTTATTAACTCTTTTATTAGGAGTTAAGTGAAAAATAAAGAAAAAAGGATTCATGAAAATTTTCTAAGTTCAATGGGTATAGTCCAATGGGGGGGTCAGTCATCAGTGAAAGGAAATGTAACATGAGACGTGTCCATTCAAAAATAGGAGATGATGGTTTATTGAAAAAAACTCTCTCAACCATAATTTCACGAAAGAAAAAAATTACATTGTTGCAACAAAGGATTGGCAATTACAGGTGACAATTACTCTCTCACCCCCACTGGACCATACCCATTAACTTAGAAAATTTTCATGAATCCTTTTTTCTGGCCCACTCTGTATAATGATGGCATGGTATCAATTTCAGGTTAAAGCTTTCATTTTGAAAATTCTTAAAAGAAATTTCAGGTTAAAGAAAATTGTTGACATAATGATATACAACGGTTAAGTATCATGTATCAAGTACTTGCGTGAAATATACATCTCAACTAATGAAAATGAGACTCCTCCCTCATTTGCCTAAACAGAAAGAAGTCGAATAAAAAACCTGAAAACAAAGTAAAAAATTTTGGTCTGGTCATGGCGTTCAAAAGACTTGAGTGATCAAATAATATCCGAGTGTATCATAAAAGAAATCCTAAATGGCTCATCCTTAGGAAAAATTAGAGTAGTGCTGCGCATCGACAATACGGAATACTATGAAAAAATACAATTTTCAGGGCAAATGCAAAATTTGTATTGAAGGGCGCGAAAAAGAAAAAAAATCTCACTAAATAGACAAACAGATCTTTAATAAAAATATCAAGATAAATTCAAGTGAAGAGAATATTAGTATTACATCCCATACTATACGAAGCAGATTACATGAAGGATATCATGGCAGAATTGTACATAAGAAGCCATAAGTAAGTAAAAAGAACAGACTGGTATGGGCCAAATAGACATCACAGACATTTTCAGCAATCATGTATTTTGATCTGATGAAATTTAAGTGTTTGATTCAAAAAAAGAATGGAGAAACATTGATGAAGCACTTAGCCCACTTTACATTAGATTAATCATAAAACAGGGATGAGATTATGTAATGAGTGCATGAGAGCAAAAGTGTTGGAAATATTATATTCATTGACAATATCATGACAACAGACCAATACTTGGATATTCTCTATGGAAACTTACGGTCTTCTGCTACTAAGTTAGGTGTTGCAAATAATTTTGTATTACAAGAAGAAAACGATCCGAAGCACACGGATTAAAATCAACCATTAATTACTGTACTGTTGTCAAAGATTGTTTCAAATGTGAAGACAAGATTGCGCTGGATAGGTTCTCAATCTCATAACTTAAATCCTACTGAGCATTTGTGGGTAGTAGTGTCCTGCGATGTATTAATACATCCATACATCAGGGAAAACATCGAATTTTTTAAACCGTTGACTTACTGGCTCTCTGACCCAGCCATTGAATTAAAAACACTAAAATGTGATTTATCCGACGCCTTTCTGTCGGATAACCACAACATTATCGTCTGAAACTACATCCGATTTTTGAATTGGTATCAAATGCCTTAGCAAAACAATCAACTATAACTGAAGTTGGAATCGCAAAAATTAAAAGTTTATTGAAAAACGATAATGTTCGATTCAAGCATGCTGAAGAATGTTTGATTTATAATACAGCGTGTCCATAATTAAAGGACCCTATTGCAAAGCTGCATACAGGCGAAACCAGTCATCAGAAACGTGTGAAATTTTGCGGAGGACGTAATGAACGGATGGGAATTTGTTTTAGCGAAAAAACAATTACGAATTTCGCTACCAGAGGGCGTTTTAATAACTAATTACACATTTAACCACACGTGTACAACAGTTTGACAAGTTCAACATGCGTAAAACACAACAAATTACAACATAACATGTTCCCCATGATGGCCATCTGAAATCGCAAGATGGCATGTTCCACAGCTGACCGAAGTGTGTGCGGCGAAATGTTGCGCACGTGGCGTGAAATGCTGTCTTCAAGATCAGGTAAAGTTCTTGGATTGTCAGGACTTACCAGATGCTTCAAATGTCCCCAAAGCCAAAAGTCGCATGGAGTGAGGTCTTGGGATTGGGCAGGCTACACATGACAGAAGTGACGATTGATGACACGTTCTACTGTAAAAAGTCGTCATTGTGAGCGCCATACACATTGAACACAGGATCTCTGCGAACGTCCCTCGGTTTTATAGGTAACAGCTGCTGCGTGACGGCACATAAATTTACATTTTTACTACAGGTATTCAACGTAAAACGCTCTCTAGTGGCAAATTTGGTAATAACTATTTTTTTTTTCGTTTTTAAACTGAAACAAATTCCCATCCATTCCTTACGTCCTCCACAAAATTTCACACTGGTTTCGCCTGTAGGGAGCTTTGCAATAGGGCCCTGTATATCACCATTGTTTGATTCCCGGTGTAAGAAGGCAGATTTTAAAAGTACGAGTGCTGCAACGGTAAAGTTTGTTCGTCAGCTTCTTTTGAATCCCCATCAGCTAAGGAAAGCAGTGGAAGCACAGGCATTTAGGCCTCGAGAAATGGTCGAGTTCTTATAAGCGTTGCAAAATCAAATACATTCGAATTTGAAAAACAGAAGCACCTCTACCACCTCATGCAATCTCTTATTTGGGTGGGTGATATATTTTGATTTTTTAATTATATATCATTACAATTATGTCCATATTTCGGATTTCGTAGAATGAACGCTTTAACTTGAAATTAAGTACCGTGCCATTAATATTTTTTGCTCACTGTACACAGGAAAGGTGAAACTTTCTTTTGCAGTTGAATTTCAAATGGACTCTCACGAGAGTAAAATCTTGGGCAAGTCAAAATGAAAAATTAAACCACGTGCCATACTATTATTGAAACATCAACTCCGTATTCATAAATCAACTCTTTTTCTTTATAAATTAACATGATCATAAATTACAAAAGCAGAAAAACAAAATTCACTGGAATGGTAAATATCGGTGACGTTATAAACAAGCATACAATTTTGGTTTTTGTTTAAACATTAAATTGTTGCAGAAACGATCATCTGCATGTTCTTAATAACATCATTTCAAGATTGCTGCTACTACAAGCTGAATTAGTTTACATCGTTTGCTCCAATGGGAAAAGGATTGAAAAAAAATTGTCTTTTCTCGGAACTTTGGCATTAAATTTCAACGAGGTCACATTACTTCAAATTTGTACATTCAGAATGTTATAATCTTATTAATTTTATTCTATTGTTTACGCATTATTGAAATTATATTTACTTATTAGATGGTACGTTTGCTCGTTAGGTATTTTGTGCGAGTCAATATCTAGACGATTCTGCACTCTTTTCACGTGACTAATATCATTACGTGTTCCTGAGACAATTCCACATACCTTCTATCTTTATTCATTCCTGAAACAAACACAAACATCTATGCCTAAGAGGGGGATTTGAACCCGCCGCCCAGCAGATTCGAAAACTGGAAAACCTACGCCCCGGTCCGTGTTTACTTATTAGATAGTTAATCAAGTTGAAACTTACATTTAGCTGATTCGGTATATTAGCACGCATGTTTTCAGAAGCTTCCATAATTTATGCATAAAAGAGCTTTGGGCATTATTTACAAAAGGCAATCTAAAGTTATTACCTGGAGTGGTAATTATAAACCAACAGGTTTGATTCACGAAATAAAAAGAAAGAAAGCCTTCTGATCGAAATAAAAAGGAAAGTGTTGGAATCCAGTTTAGCTTTAGCAACAACATGGCTAAATTGAAACAAGTGAAAAGCAAAGTCTGGAAACAATTTAAATAATTCTATGTCTATAAATTTTTAATCTTTTGAATCTTCACGGCACTAGTTTTCATCACCTATCAACAATCCTTTAACAATTCATTTTAACGATCTTATTACTTAACAACCCCTCAGTTGATCCAATTGTATGGTTTTATAAACTGCTTATTTTCAGCGATTTTTTATTCTTAATTCAGGACTATTAAGGAATCGATTTCTTCTCATAAGAATAAGGCTGTGGATGTATAATCATGCTATGAAAATTTTAATGGCTAAAGCTGAAATGATCCAATTGCTAAGGAACTCACACGCAATATTAGAAAGCAGTCTGAGTAAATGAGAGATTAATGAAAATATTTTTGGAAGCTCGAAATTAGTTGGCAAGAGCTTGACAGACAAACCGGAGATAAAAATTTCAAAAAAAATATGTAATTAGCCAACCTCCTCAAGGACGTCGTTTTCGTTTAGATTATTTTTTGATATCTGAAAGGTTATGGAGAAATTTTGTAAGGAAAACCCCTGAAGTTATTGAGAAATATATATACCCTGTCGAGTTCACTAAACTTCATCGAGTCAAATTGTAAGACCTTGCTCCCCACGGCCAATTATTTATCGATTTTGTTCTAGTCAGTGCAACATAAAAACTCCTCGTGAGCAAAAATTGCTCTTGGTAAGAAAAAACGGAGCTACTATATCAAAATTACGGTTGGTGCTTGTGATTTGTTAACCCGTTTTTTCCCTTCCCCCCCCCCGCCCCGCCTCCGCTTTTGGATCCTTGAAATAACGTTAAGTTCTTTTTTTATTTCCGTAGAACAAAATTATTTTTGTATGGCGTGATTTCAGAACCAAATGAGGGAATAATCACGATATTATTTCCAACTCTTCATGGGGACGTGTTTTAATTGCTTAATTATAGCTGAAGAGGGGAAATGCGCAGTCCCTTATGAAATCTTTAGAAATAGATAAATATTTAAATATTGACTAATTTAAAGGCCGTTAATGAAAGAAAATGGTTTATGACATTATAATCAAACTACTTAAAGTCGAAATACCAAATCAATATCGATTTTATATGGAATTTTAAGTGAAAATGAATAAAACGTTTATAATTCTTAAATATACTAATCCATTAGTGTCCAGCGTCCGAAAAATCGAACTTTACGAAGTAATTTTTAATTGAAACACTTTTTATCACTTTAAAATTTTTATTACACTTTCTTATTCCCATATGTATGTAGTCTTTTAGGGGGGGAAATGATATCATTATATTATATCGGCGTGTTTCAAATTACTGCTTAATTTTTCAGGAACGCAAAATGATGATGAATGCTGAATGCACTCGGTAATTACAATCGAACCCACAAACTCGGTTATAAAATAAAATTAGTTATAACGAGGTTAATTGAAATCCCCAACAACAGGTTCACTTAAAATATACAAATTTTCTACAGAAATCTGATATACCGAAAATACGTATATAAAGTATTATTTTATGGACTATTGGAGCATATAGAGCAATTTGGATGCTGCTGTTTTAGTAAATGTTTCAATCTGTATTAAAAATGAAAAATATATCAATGTCAAATTTTACTGCTAAAAGCAAGCAAACAAAATTTCAGCTTTTTTTAAACCCCAATGTTCATTCTGCCTGTTTTTTGGTTATTATCAAGAATTTAATTTCTAAGCATTTTCAAATAAAGCACACAATTGAGTGTTTTTACTTTGTCGGGTATAAAGAAATCCACTTAAAATAAAAACAAATTCGCTATATCCACTATACGTTTATAAAGAACAAAATTGTGGTCACTTAAAAATTCATTATAAGCGGTTCGACGGTATTTTATTTTTCTTTCGTTTAAAAAAATTTCCGCCTTTTCGTGATCCATTTATGTTATATTTTTTTTTTATGAGCTTCTAAAAACATTTGTCCGAAATATCGGACATCAGACTACTCATTCATATATCACCTGGAAATGCTTTGACGAGAGAAAATGTATTTTAAATTGTTAGTTTTTTTAGGAAACTTTATATGATTTGGAAAATATATATATAAAGTTTTCTTTTTTTAATAATCTTTTATTTAAACATTTACAAATGAATTTTTTAATTTTTTTTCCAAAAATGTTTTTACATTTTTTGTTATTTTATAGTAACTGTGAATGGTGCCCTAGCCGTTTTTCAGTTGATGAAAGCATAATTCCATATTACAGAGGGTGGGGGTTCTAGAAATTTCGGCGTCGCTAACTAAGGTCATTTTGCGCCTTTTACACAAGTTATATCTGTACTCAGCCCGAGACAAACACAAACATTCATTGCCTACGGCGGGATTCGATCCTACGGCCAGGCGGACTCGAAAACTAGAAAGCCTGCGCCCTAGCCCTCTCGGCCATCCGACCGGCCCATATTACGGAAAACATTTTATTGAGGGAGATTTGGTTTCAAAAATGAGCTGTCTGAACTCCTACAGAATATATATCATTTGACATCGATACGGTAAATAGTGATGTTCAGTCTAATGAATTTGGACTAGGTGGTGATATCGTCCTAAAATTATTGAAAATTGCACTAATTACACCTTCATCAGGTTTTCAAAAAAAAAAAAATATATAATTTGGATTTTATGCAACCGGAACAGTTCGTAAAAACAGAATACAAAAATGTCCATATTACCAGAAAAAAAAGTGTTGTATAAAGAGAAAGGTTATTCTGAATTTTAATCTTCAGATTATATCCTTGTGATCAGATGGAAAGACAACGATATTGTAACAGTAGTGACTAATTTTGATAGCAATGAAGGTAAACACATATACAGGGTGACCCAAACTTTTACAACTAGTTGTTTTTATGTGGGGAACACTGAAGGAGGAGGTCTATAGCAATCCGCCCACCACCAGAGATAAGCTCACTGCATCCATTCAAGCTTGTAGTCGAGCAATTTCACCCGATTGTGGCAGCTACCAGCTCAGTTGTCCAAAGATGTAACCAGTGTATTGGAGCTGGGGGCAACCATTTTGAGGGGTTTCCTCGACATTGATTTGTTACTTTCTTCTTATTCTTATTCCTTGTATCATTTTAGTTTTGTTTTGTAGTTCAATGTGATATTCTGTCAGTAAGCAGAAAAAAAGTGTTCTGCCCTGTCAAATGTTTTATTTATTTGCTTTAACAACTCTGCAAGAAAATAGACAAACGTAGATATCTCATACACGATCGAAACTAGATGTAATGTTTATAGGACATTTTTTGTTCCATTTGAACCATACAATGTTCCTAAACAATTATGCTGGATAAGTTTGGGTCTATATATATTAAAGAAATATGTAATAAATTATATACATTACATAATATGATAAATATAAATGTACAGTATATAAAATTCAGACAATAAAACTTTCTCCTCTAATTGACCATTCTGCCCAACGTCCGATATATTTTATATTCAGTGTATACATTTATTTTTGGTCTATTGTTAAAGTTTTAAAGGAAAACCCTGAAAAAATATAAAAAATTACTTTGCGCATTAATGCGTTAACTAGACTCGTAATCCACACATTCTAGTTTAAGTATGGAGCTTTAAATACATGTAAGTCAAAAAATTTTAAATATGCTCTAAAAATAGTGTCATATGAAAAGTAAGCGACAGATAGTTTAATTTACTATTGTCCAATCTATCATTGAGTACTCCTCTGGCATTATGGAAAAATTTACTTAACTCCGAGTTTACTGTAGAATTTCTACAGTAGAAGTGAAGGAAAAATATCAGAAGATATTCTAAAAGTTAATTTAAAATCTTTACGCTATTCTCACTTTTTCCCTTAAAACAGAAACAATGAATAAAACGTAATTCATGCGGCCTATTAACATTTATAGTGAATTGGATCCCTTAAGATGGTAACTGATGTCGTCGTAGCAATAAGAAAGTATCGCCCTCTCTTGAGAGTAGAAAATATTATTACTTTTAATACTATATATTAGAAACCTTATTTTTCATAAATACTGGTAAGAACAATCCTGAGATATTTGAAAGGTTATTTTAATTTTATTTGATTCGAAATTACGCTGATGTTGGTTTTCTGGAGAACACATGCTTTTTACGGTTTCTGGGTTGGGAAGGCGGTTCTAAACCTTATTTATTAATTTCATAATAATAATGAACAATAAATTCACTGTAGTGTACATTTAAAAGAACGCTTCGTTTTAATTAAGAATTAATTTCTTAAATTATTAAGACGTTAACAACGCAAATTAGATCTCATAAATTATGTAGAAACTTAATTTCGAGCAATAATATGATTTGTTGTTTAAAATATCAGAAAAAATTTTTAATACAAATAATTTTCCCTAGATAATAAGAAATTAAACGGATTTCAGATAATTATTGTGTGCGCAGTAAAGCTTTATTAAAATTCCATTACTTTACAGTTTGAAATCTACAATATCAAAAATGAAATCGCATTAGTAATTACTACTATTAACGTATGAGGATTACTTTCGTGTCGATTTGATTTATTTGATGCAACCAATTAAAATCGTACACGATAAAGATCTCGACAGTGATTCGACAGCTCAAAGAACTTCTTAGTATTAATAACGAATAAAAGAATTCAAAAAACTGAATACCTAAAGTTAGAATTTCAACCATTCGGTGAATGGAAATTAAGCCACTCATTAAATATTCTTAAATATGCAAAGAGTCATTGCAATTGGGACGTGAAAGAACATTAAAACCTCATAAATTGATTGTTTTGTCACTTGGTCAATTAACGCAGAGATGATTAATTCGAGTTCAATTGTGCTTTTTCTGCTTTATTACATTTGAGTTTGATTTTTCAATTAACGTCATCAATTATGAAACAAAGAAATTAATAGAACATACTCCAAACTTCAAGAGCGGCAGAAGCAAACAAGTAGAGAAAATGATTAAATATACAAATATAGGTGAACGCAAAATTGATTTTTATTGATCTTTACCGAAAAAGACTATAACGCCCGAGTGGTCCTATTTTAATTGGAAAATGCATGGAACAACTTTAATTAATTTCAGTGTATTTTAATTACTGTTCAATACGTTCAAGAAAAAAAAAACCTTTATCAACAGATCGCTGTTTGGAAGAGACTCGCACAAAAATTGCCGTCCACTTAATTAACTTCAGCGTCAAAGATCAGAAAAACACGAGCTTTCTTCGTTATTTAGGTTATCTATTTTAACACTGATTATGAAGTGTTTGCTGAACAAACGAATGATTGATATGCAAAAAAATTAATATTTATATTGTTAAGACTTGTTTACAATTTTAGAGTAACTATTAGTAAGATAGATTTGTTTCATTTGTCAAAAATCAATAACAACACACTTCAAGTTGGCTTTTGGTACTCGCTTTAAATAAAGTGATCGCGTATGGGCAAATTCAAAGGAAAATGCGCTTTTGCAGTTACTGAATAAATTTTGAGTATCTCCAAAATGCACCAAGTATTAATTAAATTAATCAATATTCCTCTCGAGATTCATTGACTTAATTAATTTTACGAAATGCGAGATCTTTTTAATTAATCTATTTTATTGGAATGCTCTTTTAACCTGGGAAGATTAATTTGAATAGTATTAAATTGAAATTTCAGAAACTTTTTTAATAAACATTAACTGTATATGTAGGTTGATCCAGAACTTCTCTGGCAGTGCTTTAACAAAATTTATGTTGGAATTCTTAAAGAAAAAAATTAACCGGTAAATCTTTCAAATACATATTCGAGTCAACAATTTAATGTATAGGGCCTCCTATTCTTCAACAGGTCTCCTTAAGCGAAATGTGATTCATCGCAAGAATGACAATAGTGGTTTGTTTGGGGTTTGTTTTTTTTCATAATGAATGAAATTATTTAGTAATCATATTTTCTCTCGATTATTTATCTATATTAGATAATTTCGTATCATTTAAGCTTTTCTCGCTCCTCAATTTTCAAATTCCATTATGACGAACTGTTTAATACTTCCCCCCAATAGAAATGCCGCTTTGGAATCCGCTTAGCTTGGCCTCAGTTAAATTTGATATATAGCCTCAATTTTCCCGCTGGTATGTGTAGCACCCCTTTAAAAATCTGGTAATAATAAACTAAAATTGTTCGGCTGTGAAAACCGACCTGCTGCATCTGTAGCACATGTAATGGTCCACTGGATTTGGTTAGGATTCCCATGTAGTTTTGCTTCAAATCTCGCCGTATATTATTAGCAAATATTGAATTTCAAGTCAGTTTCATGCGGGAATAAAAAGATTCACGCTTAGCTTACAAAAATTAAAAACAAAAATAAAAAACACTTTCAAGTCTTTTTTTTTTCATATATTATGTTCTAATCTTAAATTCAAATAACGACTAGAGAATTGTGTATGAACGTGTCTTCATAAGAAATCTATTCGTATTCTTGGTTTATACATGTGTTAGAACATCAAAGCAGCTGAGAGGTAAAGCGGCACGTTCTGCTTCCTCCCTCCTACCGACCGCCTACGAGGTGAAGCGGCAAGAGACGCTAATAATAAAACAGCGGTCTCTAAGTAATTATTAAATTTGTTGAGAAAGAATGTCTATGCAAGCAAAGAGAGTATACAATTACCATTCTCTTTATTACTATACCTTCCTTCCGGTAAGAACGAACTAAAATCGAAATGCGCTTGCGTTAGCTTTACCGTTTCACCGTGTCGCTCCAGTTCAACATAAGAAATAAAAACCTTTCACTTTGGATAGTTGTTTTGTAAGAAAATACTACTTGAATGTTATTCAAAATAACTCGTTATATGTGTAACATGTTCCGATTCATTTTGAAAATATAATTCGTTGATACTGTTACCTCGATTACACTAGCCAACAGCCAAAATGCTTACGGAACCAAATTAGATGTTTTTTGTAGTGTTTTTAAAGCTGATTACAAAAATGAAAACGAAATTCTTCTATCGCGCACTAATTTTTAGAAATCGCCATATTAACTATTTCCAATGTCTACGCCTATTTTGGAAGATGGGGATATTACATAAAACACTATCCCCTGTTAAGTAATTTCAAATATGTTTTGAAATGCGGCAAACAGTTAAATGTTCAGCTTTCAGCATATTAGACCTGTTTTGCTAAGGATTTTCCATGGTACCGCTTCTCCATGGTAGAAATGTCCTAGTGGAACCTTTCTCCATGTTCATCACTAACATCACCAAGATTGGCAGGAAAATAAAAAGTCCAGATAGGTATGCAGGAAATGAATCTTTAGCGACATATTGCATCCCAATTCATAAAATGCTTGCAGAAGCTCATCAACAAGTTCGGCGTAGTTGGGTTCCTTGTTCTTTCCCAAGAACCTATTCGCTACAGCCTTCAGAGCTTTCCAGGCCGTTAGTTCTGCTGGATTCAATGCAGTTTCAAACGCGCTATCACCTATTAGCTCCCCGATGGCGTCCTTTATTTTCGCGTCGCTGATACGGGGAAATCTCTGTTTCAGATGCTGGAATCTCGCGTCCTGCTTGACCATTTTCCTTACAAAGTTTTCCAATAAATCCAGTCTGATATGAAATGGAGGTGGCAGAATTTTCTCAATTTCGACTGGATGTTTATTTTCCACATTCATTTGCCCAGGAGTCAAATTTTGGCGATATATCAAGTCCTTTGTGCTGTAGTGGAAATCTTTATGCCCGGCTATCCCACTCACAGTACTTGGTGTCACGTACATGCGCAGTGGAAAGTGTGAGTGATTAGAAATCATGTACAAGGAGCATATAAATTTTTTTGATATTTTAATAACCATTAAACAACTTACACAATTAAACAAATACTAATGGTACTGCCTACTGGCATTTTAGTTTAGTTAAACTTGTAAATCCAAAAGAAATGGTTACAAGGAGATTCCCCTAACACGGGGAAAACCCTAAACTACGACTAGATGAATTATCCACTATAGGATTACAATAAACAGTAAAATCGGTCCAGAGGTTCTTTAAATAAGAAACAGAACATTGGACTCCTCTCTAACATTCAGCAACTTCTTTCACAT
>JAHWFO010114413.1:367729-393813 GCA_023313115.1 Rhysida immarginata | reverse complement strand
GTGTGTGTGTGTGTGTGTGTGTGTGTGTGTGTGTGTGTGTGTGTGTGGTCTAGCAATATACAGGATGTTTCTAAATGGAAGGACAATAAGTACATAGTGTGATTCCATGCATCAATAGAAGCAAAAAGTTCCTTATCAAAAATGTCGAAAACTCAAAATTTAAATTGCGTCATTACGAACTTTCCGCACCAGCAGTTCATTTTAAGTTCAAATTGGCGGCAGTTGTTGAGATTAAATGACGTTTTCGCCAGGTTTTCAGCAAACTTCCCGTGATGTTTAGACCATTAACATTTGAGTTTTGCATAAGGAACTTTAAATTTTTAATCATGCAAAGGATCACGCTAGGTACTTACTGTCCTTCCATTTAGAAACACCCTGTATATATGATGTGATATTAATGCCCGATTCTTTACTTGTTACATGTCGGCGTTAGCAACAGCTTTGCAAAAAGTGTCATTGTGGCAGTCTGAGAGAGAATCGTCTGTTGTCAGGAATTGGTTGGCTACGCGCAAAACCAACATATATCAATTAGGACCTGAGTCCGAAGCACGTCACAACTTCAACAAACTATAAGTACTCTTCACGTCTTTTAAACCGCGAGAAAATTCGAAATATCGTTAGCGTTGCTACGTGTTAACGATTGTTTTTGCTGTCCCATTAAAGAACTCTAATTTGGCGTTTCTCTATCCCTATCAGGATGGAGCCCCCACCCTCCTCGTGGTGGGCATAGGACTTGAGCTAAAGTGTACGAAGAGTCCACAACGAAGAAGCAGCAATCTAAGAGTCCAAGAAATCAATTATTTGATTAATTTAAATTATAACTATTGTGACATTCATATACTCTATCGGAATTCTAAGTATTGTGACAAAATCAGTTCTTTATTTAAGTTAAAGATTCATATTAACGTTTGCTATTACCAGCTTTAAATTATTATACTGTGTATTTAAGTTATTCTGGAGATTAAAGTCTATTAATTCAATCTAACAACCCGTCCTCCCTTTCAATCTGCTGTCACATTATACAGTCCCACGTTTGACACGTGACACTGATTCCAAATCTGAACTCCAAATTTTTCTATCACGTCAGGACCTCGAGTTATACTGTAGAAACTACCAATGTTTAAATTTGACATTATGAGATTATTTTACACAATTGAAACTTAAGCAATATTATTTTACTTAAACATTTAAAATGGTCTCAAAAAGAAGATAATATACTGTGGAACGGTAGAAACACGTGCTTTGAAGTGAATTCTTACTTCACGATCTGGGAGTCCGATGGAAGTGTCTGGGTTTGGCGGATCCTGGCTAACTCTTCATTTCCGGCTGCATTGTGCCTACGGTCAAGGTCGGTAGCGGAGGCATAACGGTATGGTTCAGCCTGGATTCCTTAATTACTGTGGCTGAAAAATGAAATCTGCAACATTTCTTGACATTCTGGTCAACGCTCCCAACACTTTCAACGCTGCAACAATTTGGGGAAGGTCTGTTACTAATCCAACAGGAGAACCGTTCTAACCCCATGTCGAAGCTCGTGCGGCCATTGTTTGACGACATGGGTGTTCAAAACTGGATTAGCCTTCACAGAGGCCCGAATTAAACCCTATGGATGGTTTTTCATAAGCTTTTTCATAAATTGACACAAGATTCAATAGGATCATATTTCTGGTTATTAATTATGTACATAGTACAGTTCAACTTTTATAGCGAGCAAAAAGTTGGCTTTAGTCACATACACAAACCTCCCACAGGTTTCTACACGAGCGACAATCACAGAATCGGTGGAGTGTTGCCAGTCCACGAAATTTCGTAACAGCCTTCGTATTTTTCATGTAAGAAATTCTGTGCGGCCCACATAGTATGCCGTGGAAGTATTATGTTTCATTACATAAAGATTGTCACGTACACGCGCAGTGGAAAGTGTGAGTGATTAGAAATCATGTACAAGGAGCATATAATTTTTTTTTGATATTTTAATAACCATTAAACGTCTTACACAATTAAACAAATATTAATGGTAACGCCTACTGGCATTTTAGTTTAGTTAAACTTGCAAATCCAAAAGAAATGGTTACAAGGAGATTCCCCTAAGACGGGGAAAACCCTAAACTACGACTAGATGAATTATCCTCTATAGGATTACAATAAACAGTAAAATTGGTCCAGAGGTTCTTTAAATAAGAAACAGAACATTGAACCCCTCTCTAACATTCAGCAACTTCTTTCACATTAAATTGGAATGGCCTTATTAATTTAACAATTTTGATTTACTTGAATTTTTTTTTCCATTAACAGTTCTGTGAACAATGCCACAATATAATTGAATCAATGGATTGCACCAAATAGTGTCTTAAAGTCCTAAACGGATAAGATGCCTCCATTTGCTGGCCGCATTACAGAAAGCGGTTACACAGGGCGTTGAACATCTTGTTCCTTCAGGCAAGGGAAGCTGGAAAGATAATTTACGCCCAATTAGTAAAACTAGTAAAGACCGCGCCTCCCTGACTCTGTATAATTACCAAATAACATTAACGAGCTACTATATTAAACATTAAGCCCCAATGGAATACTTAAGCTCACTGATTACAGAATTAAGCCACATACGTTATAATGAATCCTTCTAATGAAAGGAGCAATTGGATTTGGCTGAATCTTAAACTAGGTGAAAAACTACGCCCCTCTAATTCCACTAATAAGCTGATTGAACTAAGAATAGCAAACAATTACGGCTTAGAGAGCGCCGAGCGGTAAGACTCATAATTATGGGCATTAGATGGAAAGGACGCGATAATAACTTCTTAAAAGAATACTGGAAAGGTGGCTTACCTCGAGATTAGGGCGAAGGTGCCGAGACTCTCCCTTATATAGGCTCTGAAGGACCAGGGAAAGACTCCAGCGATGATATCGCTTGCAGAAAAATTTGAGAGTTCTTCTCGGGACAGGAGCGGTGCACAATCGCTGACGCACAAGTAGAAGACACCCACTAACGCAAAACTGCAATCCGCTGACACCCTCTGGAAGTCGTATCCAGGTCCAAAATACGTGGGCGTATCTTCAGGGAATGATGCCTTCTGCTCGGTCGGAACGCACTCGTTCTCCTCCAAAATGTCTGTCGTGCTTCCACAAATAATGTCGGGCGTTTCTTCTAACCCTTTTTCGTCAATCTCTGATGAAAGGGAAACAGGAAGCTCGGTGGACTCGCCTTTTAGCTAACGACGCACAGGCTGCTTTCTCTGAAGAATTCCACTCGCAGTTCATATCTGGAGAACAAACTAATTTAGAAATATCATTAGCAGTAGGAGCACTAACGTTGCTGTGGATAGACGCGGAGTTAGTTTTTTGCTGCTACAATATTTCGCTGTTCCCACTCTGCTCGAAGGTTCCCTCGCACTTCTCTTCAAACGGAGTTCATTAGAGTTCTCATTTCTCCGCGAAAAAACAGGCGACCTTTCACCAAGAATCTCGTAAGCCAAGTCCCCTTTCCCATCTCCCGCTCATTGCTCTCTCTCTCTCGCGCAGACGTCTACGACGCTTCCTCCGCGCTCTTCCTGTTTCAGGGACTATATATAAACAGACGCCTCTTTTTCCTTGAGAGCGCCATCTGTTACCACTTTTGGGCACTGTCTGAATTCCAGCATTTATTTCTTAGCTCGTTAGTAGAGCTAAGAATACTGGAACCTATCGCTGTCGCAATACTTTGTGACACTTGGTGTACCCGCTCTGCATGCCTAAAAGAAGTCCAATGACCTTTTAATCGCCACAAATATACATTTGTATTGGCCAATACCGAATTTCAATTTGCTTTATCTCAAAGCTGTGTATGCCGGACAAAAAAGTGAAGCACCCAGAAGGATGTGGGTGTCCTCTGTCCATGCCTCCCGGGCAAGGCACCACTCTAAACGTAGGCGTTGGTGTTGGGGTGTTATTGTCACCCGACGCATGTGGCTGACGCATGGTATCGTTTACTCACTATATTATATACAGGGTAAATACAAAAGTCTGAACCCCCCTTATAGTTATGTCAATTTTGATGAATCCAATGAATAGGAAGTTGTGGGAGGCCTCTCCCATGGTGCACTTTTCATCATCCCAAATATGCAAATTAAGACACATTCAAAATTTATCTCAAAAACCGTAAGGGATAGAGAAAAAACCCAATTGCAAACTCGTTCAACATAAAAAAACAAAAAAAAACAAAAAAAATCCAAATCGGACCAACCAATCACCCACAATCACGTGGTGAACTGTTTGTAGCTTACAAACAGTCACACTGCACAAACAAGTTACGTCAAACAGTTTAAATAAAAAGTTAATCAACAAAATGCTCGATGTGACGACCATGGGCACCATAACACAATTGGGCACGGAACCTAACTGACGCCAAAACATCACTTCCTCGTCACGTTGAACTAGATCCTCCAGTGAGGCGGGCTGCGTAGCATAAACCTTGTCCTTCAGGTATCTCCACAAGAAAAAGTCAAGTGGTATAAAATCAGGGGAGCGGGGTGGCCAACGAACTGGTCCTCCTCGGCCAATCCATTGTCGTCCAAACATCTCACTTAGATGCTCGCGAACGACCAACCCGTAATGTGGAAGAGCTCCATCATGCTGAAACCACGTGCGCTGATACGAGGCCAATGGCAAATTGTCAATGAAGTCTGTGACTACCACGTTGAGAATTTCAGCCCGGTAGCGTTCTGCAGTCAGTGTTCCATCGTAAAAATACGGTCCAACCACAGTGTCATTGTACACATTGATTCGCCAGTTCACTTGATGAGTAGCTTCTCGCAGACATCGTGGGTTTTCGTCTGCCCAATGATGATGGTTGTGCCTGTTGATAACTCCATCCCTGGTGAACTGGGCTTCATCTGTCCACAACACCTCATGAATGAAGTTTGGCTTGTCATCCAGGCAGAAGGCGGCCCTAGCAACATAATCCAATGGCAGTAACTCCTGGTGACAATGAATTTGGTATGGGTGAAAAAGATGTGCATGCAGAATGTTGAGAACAGTTCTCTTATGGCACCCAACAATTGCTCTGCTGCTTGTGTGGGGATTTGCAGCAACTGCAGCCAGAACTAGTGTTGTTGTATCCTCGTAGCCTTGTACCCTTGGTCGTCTTCGTTCTGCATTAATATTCCCTGTAGCCTCGAATCTTTGAATAATGTGACGCATTGTTTGACGAGATGGATGGCGTTCGTTAGGGTATCAGTCTCGATACAACCTAACTGCAGCATGTAGGTTTCTCCTTGCCTCTCCGAAGCAGATCATGTTGACCATTTCCGGAACAGTGTAGCTTGCCATCCTGGAATTGTTCTGTCTTCTGTGTGCTGAAACATGCCTTTTATTTGCTTTTCCGCATGAAAGTGAATGTGAGTATGGTAATTTATGTTAATTTTTTGATTTGCATGCTTTACATGGTGGAAATATCAACATTCAGTTTTCCTTGTGCAGTGTGACTGTTTGAAAGCTATAAACAGTTCACCACGTGATTGTGGGTGATTGGTTGGTCCGATTTGATGGGGTTTTTTTGTTTGTTTGTTTTTTTATGCTGAACAAGTTTGAAATTGGGGTTTTTTCTCTTTTTTTTACGGTTTTTGAGATAAATTTTGAATGTGTTTTAATTTGCATATTTGAATGATGAAAAGTGCACCTTGGGATAGGCCACCCACAACTTCCTATTCATTGGATTCATTAAAATTGACATATCTGCTTTGGTTCAAAAATAAAAGGGGGGTTCAGACTTTTGTATTCACCCTGTATAAATAAATAAATAAAAAACTCAGTATATGTCTGGGCTTTTTTTTTCTTACTAGAGATTCTTCTGTAGTTTTCCATTAGTGGGAGGAAAGGACGAGCTTAGCAATGCATTGCCGCTCTTGAGAAGCCTTTTTGAATATTTGCTATGAATGTGTGTATTGATTCCTCGCAATTCTTTGTTACTCTTTTAACCTGACTGAAAATAAATAACTGTTAATTCTAAACCTACTTGGAATCAGTGTTTGGACTTAAGCGTTTGTTAAGGCCAAAAGATACAAGTTCAACTGGGTTGTTTGCTGTGTTAAAGAGCTCTCCCAATTTCGATAATAAAGTATTACTACTGTATATAAAGCAACTGTTCGCATCATCTTGTTTGCCCGAATAGGGCTGCAATATTCAAGACGAGGAATATAGAACTCCAAACGTCCAAAAACGTTACTCTAAGGAATATTGTAATCCAAGTGGATTGGAGAATTGTTCAAGGGTTCATAGAATCCATGGGACTCATTATTGAAAACCTCTACCTCAACATCATTGTCTCGGGCAACTTAAATCATTTTTTACACAGGAAAAAGACATCGCAGCCCAATATATTAGCGCTGATGTTAACTTCGATGATATCAATAATGTCATCATCCCATATAATGGGATACCATAATATTTTGTGTATCTAGCCAAGTTTAATGGCATGCCTCTAGCTTTGACAATAGTGTGCAGCCAGGAAAAGTTCTTGGGAGCATGTAAAACTTTGATTGCTTTCTTAAGAAAAATTTTTAAAACGATGAAGCGCTGTATGCTGCACATTAAGAAAATCTCAAGTTGAGTTCTATTTTTTATTTTTATTTATTTTTTTTTTGCTCCCATCCAATATTTCATGATATTGTGTTTATGAAAGACTGATAAAAACCTCATTACGGTTCGATAATGTTTTTGAATGAACCCCGTTGAGTTCGAACTCAGCATGAGGGTAGAAAGTCTTCATACACCGTTAAAAAAAAACTCAGTACATAATTGAAGGACAAACGCTCGAAATTTCTCCTTCTTTAGGAAATCGATTTCTTTAGAAAGTTAATTGACTAAAATTTAATTTCTTAATCCCGTAAGTTTAAAAGACCAGCTCCCTCGAGGAACCATGATAAAAATGCCTTGGGTATATTTTTTTTTCCTTTCAAGAAGAGATTAAAAATCATCCTCAGTTAGCTGTCATTTTCAGGAGAAATTTTTGCTTCAGTTAATATTTGCTTTATGATAATCTAGATCACGCCGTTTACTTTTACGTTAACTTAGTTTTCAGCTTTAAGATATTTATAAAATATGTGCATTGTTATTGGAATTTTCGTGACTTTGTTAATGGTGGCCGAAGTCACCACCGCCGGGGACAAACTTGGCAGATCAGCAACAGCATTACTTAGCATTACATTTAAACATCTACATTATTTAGCTGCTTAGGTCACGATACAATTGCCTTGAAGCTTAATTGCAACAATATATTTCGTGAATTGCTCAATTGTAGACGACAACGACGATCATTAACATTACAGTGTGCGTATACTTTTATTATAGCAGCCGTAAACGCCCATTTTGAATTAGTACGCCAGATTATTTTCTCCCCTTCTGAGTTAGAAATGGAATCGTGGTGTCACTTAATATAGTGGATAAAAGTTGATATTCTGGGGTGACATTCGACGACGTCATTTGTTCCTTAACGAAGAAGTTTCATGTTGTAATAAATATTTCTTCTTAAGAACATCAAAGGTTAATCTCAAACATTTTAGAGTACAAAAATCCATTAAGATATTAATAAGAAAATTCCGTTTAGACATTAATATGATTTTAATGCCTGAAATTGATAAAAGCTTTGCAATCAAAGTTCTGCAGAATATTTCATTCTTGTCTTGGGAGGGATAAGAATGTCCAATTTCAGAATTTGAAGAAGAAAGTTGATTGCAGAATTGCATTGGAAAACTTTTTAATGGAAAGAAATAAGGTTTAGCTAAAGACGAAATAAAATCCTGTGATTGCAGATTTTCCAAGAAACAAAAATCAAAAATTGCAATAAAATTCCACTTCGTTGGAAATATTTTGTCATAATTACATAATGAAAGCAATAACGCACATCGTTCGAATCATCAGCTGATGAAACTTTGTCAGGTTACCTAGGATAAAATGAAATAAGGTAAAATTATAAATGGAAGCTTTTCTAGAACTATCTGCTCCTTTCTTCAGATTAACGCGAACATTCAGCGATTCATTCTGTCAATTCTACCGATGTTTATTATTACTATCATTATGTAATTATGACAAAGTGGAATTTTACTGCAATGCTTGTTGTTTTTTTCCTCCTTCTTTAGAAGAACTGCAATCATCGGACTTTATTTCAAATCTGCCTCGACATCCTTCAACTGCATTTTCTTTAAGAAAAAAAAAGAAAGTCTCCTGATTTTATGGTGCATTCAGCTTTATTTTCCTTCGGCAACAAAACTGTTCTATTCAGGAATCGGACAATGGAACTTTTTCAAAGCCTTCAGTAACAAGAAAGAAACTTGTAAAAATGTTTTTCATCCTATTTAAATTCAAGCATTGAGGTTTTTTTAATGAATTGACATTAAAAACATTTTTCTTTAAAGATTAGTTTTGTTTTTATAAATCCCGTTTGCATTATAGACGTTTGCAAGACTATATTCGAACATGATAAAGGGATTAGTGCATGAAAATTTCAATAAAACAAACGTGAAAAAATGCTACTTTTAAAAAGCCGAAGTTGATGAAAAAGCTTGATCGGTAAAGCCGAAAATGTTACACGAAATGAAAAACGAAAGATTAAGGACGTCAATAATTTGCTGTAAAATTTTTTCAAAATTCCTTTGATGAAAACTGAAAAACAACGTAAAGTTGATGCTTGACGATCACTTGATTTGGAAGAATAAAATTTGATGACTGAACAACAACAAAGTTTGTAATAGTAATGCGATATACAATTTAAAGGTAAACTCCACACCCAAAACAACTTTGTTTAAAATGAAAGATGAAGGTCTCAGTAACAACGTAGCGTGTATAAAAATTTTCAATTCGAGCTCAAAATTGATAAAATATATTAAAAAAAAAAACTTTCATTTTTTTCCTTCCCCTGCGATCGACACTGGCGCCATGTTTCGGCAACTGTTACGTCACAAGTTGGCGAGAAGTGGAAAGAAGTTTCTAATTCGTGACGTCACACATTGGACGCTATCGGTTAGTTGTCAGTTGGGCATCGCAATGGACTATGAATATGAAACGAGACCGATTTGTGACGACCGATAGTGACGACTGAAGATTTTGATAACAGTGAGAGCATTATACAAGGGCCGTTGGCAGAATTAAATGCTACTGCAACTTATGCGATATACAGCCCTATGCATTAAACCGTGAAACGGGATTTTCTGCTTGCCGCGTCGGCGTGTGCACATTAGGACGGCGAGTTCCTTATCATTGTAGGCTACGGCCTTACACACCAGATAGGCTTACCTCCTCATTTCTTCGGCGTTTAACCTTGCAGCAGTCGACGATGCTTTGTCGCAGCTGGTCTAGGGTTCTTGGTGCTCTAGTGAACACACTGTCTTTAAGGAACCCCCAGAGATAAAAATCACATGGGTTTCGTAGGGGGCCAAAGAAAGCCTTCCCCCACGAATCAATCTAGAAACCTGTTTGAAATGACACGATTTCCGAAATTCTGATTGAGAAAGTGGTGTGAGGCCTAGCCCCATCCTGTTGAAACCATTGATGTCGAAGCGGTATACGCCTCCTTCGCAGCTCGGGGATGAAGAAGGTTTCCAACATGTTAAGGTAAGCCTGTGACGTTACGGTGCCCTCAAAAAAGAACGGACCAATGATGCCTCTTTTGGAAATCGCGCACCAAGCCATAACCTTTTGTGGATGAAGAAGTGACTTATGGATCTCATGAGGGTGCTGGGAACCCCCAAAACGAACGTTGTGTTTATTAACGTCACCTAACAGATGGAAGAAGGCCTCATCTGACACCCACAGGTTGTCCACAATGTCCTGATTGGCTTCCATTTCTGCTCCAAACTCCATCGCAAATTGTTGTCGCTTCTGTCTTCCAGTGTCTTAACTCCTGATAAACATGGATCTTATACGGGAACAGGTGTAAATCCTTTCTCAAAATTCGCCACGTCGTGATATACGACAGCCCTTCTTCAATGGAGAGGCGGCGAACAGATTTTTTGGTAGGGGAATCGACCAACCTTGTGCGAACATTTTCGACAACTTCGGCCGTTCGAACACGAGCTTCGCTCCCGCCTTTTTTCTTGTCTTTAACACATCCAGTGGCACGAAATTGCTTGACAAAATTCATGATTGCTTGCCTGCCTGGTGCGTTTCTTCACTTATACTCCTTCCGGAACTTTCTTTGCACGGTTACAGGTGATTTTGTCTCGAAATACCATTCGACAACCTTGCATTTCTGCACTGTTGATAAAGCGATCGCCATTTTTCAACAATACGATTTTCATGCAGCGCCGTTGCAACAATACAAATTCCAACTATTTAGAAATTCGATATGGCGTTCATATTCTTTCAATTGTTTATCTCTAATGCACGTCGTTCGAGTGAAATGGTCAGAATTTGACTGAATCACCCTGTAGATAGAAAAATAAAGAAATAATGTTACTTTATTTATTGTTTTACTTTCATTCATTGTTGTAGTGGTAATGAAAAGAATAAAGGGAATTAGTCATGGTGGCCGAGAGGGCTGGGGCTTTCCAGTTCTCGAGTTCATCGGGTCGCGGGTTCGAAATCCCGCCGTGGGCATGGATGTTCGTCTTTGTCCCCGGAATGCTTAAAAAGAAAATAATCATGTTGAATTCTCGGATTGTGTTCAGATATTAGACATGTGAAAGGGTGCAAAATGAACTAGCTGTCGATGCGAACATAATAACCTAACGAAAAAAAAAATTAAGGCTGTTGTAATAACATAAATTACCATCACGCGTCGCTAATTATTTACAGCCTGGTGCTTTTATTGTTTAACATCTTATACTATCTAATAACTGCACTGGGTTTTTTTTTACATAAAGTCTTTAAAAAATTCCATAAAAAAGGTTTACACAGAAGGTTTAAGATGAAGTACTTTTACTTTCCTTTATGATTTTTTAATGCACATTAATTTAAGGGGAGACCAATTAAAGTGCTGCCTGCCTCTGAAAATAGACTGGCTGAAGAGACGCATTTGAATATCTTATTTTTTTAATGTACATTAATTTAAGCGCTTGAAATAAGGTTGTGCTTTGAGAGCTGTTGGTAGTTATTTCTGTTCTTCAGAATGATACTCGGTAATTTGTGTAGAGTTTTTGAATCGTTGGACCTGGGAAGAAAGTACTTTCATCATGTCAGGAGTTATCTGACTATGGAGATTACCCCAAAGGAAAATACAAAATTAGTTAAAGTGTGTAAAGACTAGAGTAAAGTGTTGTTGATGGGTGTTCCTAAGAGAAGATTTGATAAACACGATGAAGTGGATTTGTCAGACCGCGCCTTACTGATGAAATTTGGTGTACATGTAAAACGAGAATTCTATCGCGGCGCCAGAAGTCATTGCTGACGCCTTGTGGCCTGCGACGCACGGTTCAACGTTTTGAGGCAACATGAATCCATGTCATTCGGCTAGGAATAGGGAGGAAACCAATGACAAGTTGTTGAGTAATCAACGGGTAATGCAAGCGGAACGTGCAATGTTTCTGACATAGCAAGATATTCAGATATAGCGTTCACAACAGATTTGCAAGCCGACGATGCTAGCCTTCGAGAAAAGTTTGCTTTGATTTTCTGGTACATGTGGAGATGAACGATCAGTGGCCTGACAATATCCTGTGGAGCGAGGAGGCCCACTTCCACTTGAGTAAAACAGTGATCACACAGGATCCTCATGGGTTTCATTACGATCCGTTACACTCACCCAGACGTGACAATATGTATAGGATGTACTGCAACGTTTCTCCTTGGTCCGTGCAACTTTCAGGAACTCGCTCCATCTGGACCACGAACTGTAAGTGACTTCAGGGCGATATCGGGATTATTTGCAGCAGGTTATCATCTGACAGATTCAACACAGAGGATGCCTTAACCCAATCAACTTTCAAGAAGACGATCACTCGAACACGTTGGACGTGAAGTTCAAAAGCTGCTGTGACAGCATTTCTCTGTGGAGAGAGTCATCAGCCGTGCGTTCCCAATAACGTGGCCACTCCGATTATCCGATTTAGATCCCTGCGATTTTTGGTTTTGGAATTATTTCATTTTGGAGGTATTTCCTTACTGGCAGAGTTTAAGGGCAGATTCCATGCACGGAACATCTCTTCCGATCAACTACGTGTCGGATGATCAGTCATCGTGTGATGTGTGGATAGTGAAGATTAACCATTAAAGATAGTGAAGATTAAAACTTAACGAAATGTTAACGCATTAGCAGCATATACTTTCTGTATGAATTCTTATGAAAATTCCTAGTTATCCGTCGCTAAAAAGTTGGTTATCCGGACCGGTAGACTGAAAGCTAACATCTTAAGCCCAAGTCTTGTTCAACTCTGGGTATATACATCCTGCACTGCGGTTGAGTAAGAATTGATTTGTGAAAACATAATATGAATACACGGCTTCCTTTTCATCCATTTCAGCTTTTCTGCATCATTTTGGGAAACAAACATAAAGAAAAAGGCACCAATCAAGGACAGTCTTCATATTGTAAAGGCGCGTGAGCAACACAAACTTGTTTCTTCCGTTGTCGCAATCGAAAATAGCTATTTGAGCAACCTACCACGGCACAGCATGAATCCTGCTTGTTTAGCTTTTCCATCTGAGCACTAAAAACACTAGAAATAGAAAAGGGGTTTCCTGCGAGTGCCGAAATCGTTCTTGTCCCATACACTCTCTAAACTGAAACTCTAAAAGTCAACATCTCGTAATGGCAGCCGGAAGTAGCGCTGCTCTGCCATCTCGCGGCGAAATGCGCGTCTGAAAAAGGTCTATACGTGATCTAGTTTCAGCGAATTTCTTGTTTGAATTGATACTGAATTTAAAACGGCGGATGCGTAGAAAAAGCAAGACGCTTCAAAATGAGCACACGATGCTGTTTGAAGTTGTATACCAGTTCCCTCTCTGTCAAAAACTAATCCACTGTTTTTAATCGATTCTGATTCTGGAAAGCTATGAAACGTGAAATTTCTATCCGACTGTCTATTTACAGGCAGAGAACAAATTGAAGGCATTCCGACATAAAACAGGTTAGGAAAATCTTACAATTCCCCGAGGTTCTCGCGGCAGGAAATGACAGCTTGTTCCGCCGTGTTCTGTGGAGAAGGAATGGAAGATCCCACGCAAATTTTCAATTTTCCGTGGCATTTTTCTTAATAAAACATTAGGAAAAATCGAAAAATTTTGAATGATAAATACTCTATTAACCCGGATTAATGTTACGATGCAAAAGAAAAAAATAAAGTCGATTTTTTCCGTGGAGTTTACCTTTAAACAATAATACATGCGTTGTTTCAAAACATCACCTTTAAAGGAAAACTTTATAGCCACAAACTATTTCACTTGAAATGATGTATGAAGATATTAATACTAGATTAGCAGATAAGGTCTGTCCAAAAATGATAGATTTTGAGTGTCGTAACGTGTCGTAATATCTTTAATGCCTTTTAAAAAAACATGATGAAATGAATTCTGATTCAACTTGAACCACTTTGCACATGTGAACACTATTTTATTGTAATAACGTCTTGTTTTATTCACAATATTCAAAGTGACAGCTTGCTTGCCCCAGAATGATAGAACCAATGGGAATTTTATACAAAATAAACCAATTTAAAAATCAATAATAATACCGTTATTTTGCAACACTTTTATACATCTATCTGGAATAGATTTAATCAATCTTTCTAAACTGGACATTTCAATTTTGTCCCGTGCTATCTTTATTACCTGTTTCAGGTCGTCCACAGAATCAAATCTGGAAAGAATACCTCACAAGTTCTCCATGGGGCTGAGGTCCGAAGAGCACGGTGGCCAGACCATAACGTGGATTCCATTATCTAAATTCCATTTCCAAACGGATGCTGCATTGTGAACAGATGCATTATCTAGCTGCAATAAAAAAGGTCCACCTAATTTATCTAAGAATGGTAGCTCCAAGAAAATATTACTCTTGAAGCATTCTTTGATGCCGTCATCCTTCCTGAAAAGAATGCAATTGGGGCCTTTCCTTCTCCTCGAAACCTACCCACACAATCACAGACCGATCTTGTTGCCGTTTAGAAAACAGTCGCTATTCTTTCCTGAAATCATGCCAATAATGATTCCATCATCTGGCCCATCAAGGTTAAACTCCTTTTCGTCAGTCTATATTACCCTGTTGAATTCATTCTTCCACGAAATTTGATAGTTGGCCCATTCCACTCTCTTGTCCTTATGGTGCTGTTTTAGAGGATGAGTTGTTGCGCGTTTGCAGTTTTTAATGTAGCCATATTCTGTTCTGCTCGACGAACTCTTGATTTAGAAACATTTATTTTAGGTTGTGGATTTGCTCAGTTGCCTTATAATCTGTCTTTTTTGGCGTGCATTCAGGGTATGCAGTCTACCATGGATTTATTTCCAAAAATTTAGGTCAACATGATGGGACCTATTCTTTTTCCTTGCAACATCTCGAATGGAAATGTTTAGCTTACACTAGGGATGTGCTAGCGAAGGAATCGGGTAAGAACGATTCCTGATCTCTGAGAATCGAGTAACCCGGTTCTGGAACCGGTTCCCTTCTTACCCGTGGCACCATCTATTATCAATTCACTGAAGTATTTGTTCCTATGGAAGAACCTATCATTTTTATGCAATTCTTATGGATATTCAATTAAATATATTAGTAAGCGTCCATGTTTTTATGGAAAACTAGAAGCGAACCCATCCGATTGTATAATCGGAAAATACTCAATTTTAGATAACGCATTGTTAGATTTTTTCTTTGTTGTGACAACGTCCACCCTCGCCGATTTTATATAAATGATGTTAATTATTTCGGCACATCGAAATAACAAAACTTTATATGGCATAATTGATTACGCGGAGTTATAGATAGAAGGAAGTACGTTCAAGTTTAGCTATAAAAAGAATGACGAATCTAGTAAAAAACAATAGGATTCTTGAAATGTACTCTGAAATGGATATTTATTTCAGTTTCCACATTTAAAAATATTTCTCAGAATTTTTTCGGTCATTTCAAATAAAGTTTTTAGGCCTAGTGTACTTTTTAGCTTCTTAAATAGGTACATTTACATTTTAATGATTGAGGGTCTGGCAAGTTTGTGAAAACTTAATCTTTCTATTTTAAACGAAAGGTAGAATCGCTATTTACACTCCAAACTTTCTAAGAACATTTACATTTACACCCTGAATAGTTACAGATAACGTCGCCACGTGGCCACAGAGTAGAAACAACCGAGATAGTTCTTTCTACTCTGTGACGTGGCTGAGTATGACGTTCGTGGAACCGGTTCCTCGCATGCGATTCGACTCCAGTGCCGCGATTTGAAAGAATCGATTCTCCCGGTTCCAGGAGTCATTCGCGCACAACCCTAGCTTACACAGTTCTGTGGTTTGTCATTTTTCAAAGTCAGATAATGCTTTTCCTCTTCTCATGACTTTTTGGTTTGGTTTGGTTTGTTTGATATTAACGTCCTTTTCAACTGCCATGGTCATTTCAGGACGGCGTTATAGGGCCGCAAATTTTGCCTCGCAAGGGTTCTTTAACGTGCATTCGGCAAACGACTACACGGGACCAACGGCTTTTCTTCCCTTCCGAAGGAAGTGCGTGATCTCAGGATTTTCTCCCTGAAAAAAATCCTCGTCGTCCTCGGCCGGGGTCGAACCCGCGTCCTCGGGCATCAGAGGCGATCACGCAACCACTGAGTCATGACTTTTTGAAAACAATTTAAAAGATTAGTTCAGAATACCGAAGCAGATTGAGAAATTGGTAAATAAACCTGAGTTCACAAGTGCAAAATAATTCAAGTTGAGTCAGAATTCATTATATGTTGTTTAAAAAAGTTTTAAAATCTTATTCCGTATGACTGACTTTCGCACATGAAAAAAGAAAGTTTTAGTATTTTGTGCGTATGCCTCTCGTGTAATATATCCGCCCAGATTTTGGCTAGAATTTTGTGTATTGGTCCCAAAATATATTCTCAATTGACTTGTCTGCTTCTACTTATACTGTGACTAGTTATTCTACTCTTAAATTATTTATTTACGTCTAAAAGTTCCAAAGATTTACTTTGTAGAAGTTCAGAATAGCGTTGCATTATTTTCCCGGATGATATTGCTCAGTCCAATGGCGTTCATGCTTACTTGATTTTCAAACCGTATTTATAATTAAATTCACGGAGAGAAGACTACAAAGCCTCATATCGGCAAATATTTGTTATGGGTGACTAAGCGAGATTCATGGTTTGTATTCGCCGGCACGGAGCTTTCTTATAAATTTAAAGCATGAACGCGACCGAGATTTACGAAATCATTTGTAAATCAAATATTGTCAATCTCTCTAGCAATCATGTCAATCTTGTCAATTTCCCCGTTGGTGAATTATTAATAATTAACAATTTTTCAGATAAACTTAACAAAACTCGCGATAAAGTCATACGAAAGAATGGGCGAAATTGTAAAATAGATCAATAGTTATTGTGCACGCAAAATCATTTACAGTGCTCCATTCAGCAGATTATTTCAAATATTTCTGTAACAAAGACAGCCGATTAAGAAAATCACCGTTTTGACATCCGTTAATCTTAACAACGGAAAATGATATCAACCTTTCTTTAAGTTGGAAGGCTTAAATTTTAAAATTTCAAAAAAAAAAATATCTTAAATGTTAACACCTAAACCAAAACTTGGAATTTGTTTACATATAAGAATAGTGAAAATCTCCCGTGCAGTCAAGACATACCTCTGTGAGAAAATCTCCTGTTCGCACTAATTTTGTGAGAAATCTACATTCAAGATACCATTCTCGACCGGCTCAAGTGTTCGTTCACTTATTTTCGAACATGGACGTTTCGCACAACAGATGTTTGTTGACCTTAGGTCAAAAGCTTAATGTGCGAAAAATGATTAAGGCGGAGCAATTAAAGTTGGTGTTGTTAAGCCGGTTTATCGTCCACGGAGACGGTGAAGTCACCGAAAAGGCTTACGAAGAAGCATCCTTGACTCGCTCAAACAATTTTCGGTCTTTTCAGAGTCTGAGCATCCAGGTCTTGATATACACTGAACGACCATTTTATTAGAGACACCTCGCTAATAACGTGTTGCACCTCCTTTAGCGGCGAGAACTGCCTGAATATGTTGCTGGCATGGATTCAACAAAGTGTTAAAACCGTTGCGGAGGAATAGCAGCCCAGGCTGACATCACAGCGTCCCGTAATAGCGTTGGGCGATAGTGTGGGAAGGCGTCGGATGGTTCTCTCCACTTCATCCCATACATGCTCGATCGGGTTGAGATCGGGCGACCGAGCTGGCCACTGATACAGGTGGAAGTCCGCGTCAGGTTCAGGTAGTGTGTCGCATTCAGGGATGTGTCTGCGGATATATCAGAGGACCCTGTGTGTCCCAAGAGAAGACACTCCAGACCAGCACTCCTCCTCCATCCGCCTGTACGGTTATCTGCTGACAGGATGGGTCCATGGCCTCATGCTGTCTGCGCCAGATGCGCAGTCTGCTGTCCGCATGATGAAGTAGGAACCACGATTCGTCGGACCAGGCGACCTTCTTCCACTCATCCAGTGTCCAGTGGCGATGGCTGTGTGCCCATAGCAGGCGCGCTTTCCTATTTTGCGGTACACAGCGACGGTCCCCGTACTGGCCACCTGTTGTAAAACCCAAAATAGGTTGGGATGCTCCCTCATTGAACTGAGCTGTAATTTCTTGGGCTGTTCCCGTCCTGTTGCTGTGGATGATTCGTGCCAGTCGCCGTTGGCCTCGTTCATCCACGGCCCTGTTTCGTCCGGAGTTGGAGGTTGTTTTTTGGCATAACTGCCATTCACGGAATACCTTTGACACTGTTGCACGGGAAAACCCGAGGAAGTTCGCGGTTTGCGAAATGCTCAACTGCGCCCGTCGACCTCCAACGATCATGCCTCGTTCAAAGTCGGTCAAATCCTTGGATTTACCCATATTCAGTCCACTTCTGCTGCTGACTGTAACTTGTGATCCAATGCATCCATTTAATACACCGCTTCGGCATGTTCCAGATGTCACTGGGAGGCCGATCTATTTTCCGTAAGAGATGTCTCTAATAAATTGGTCGTTTTGGACTACCCCAAATTCTGCACCATAAGGCGCCGGCTCATTCAGCATCAATGACTGGTCAGTTTTGCGACATTTCACCATTCCCCGTACGCACCAAAACGGCCTCTTCCTTATTATTTTATATTCCTTATTAAAAAGAAAATAAATTACTCCTACTTTTTTCCCTGAAGTTTTTAAGGGACTTAGTGGTAATAAACTCGGAATGCATTGTGAATGTATCCTTAAGTATATCATATATGTAAAAAGAATAAATTGCCATTTTCCATAGACTTTAACTTAGGCAATATTCATAATTAAGTAGACGTAAACCGACATAAATCTAAAATTTAATTTTCAGAATGTACTAGCCTATGATTTTTAAACTGCATTATAAAAAATTATTGACAGCCTTGGTAACAGTGATTGGCTCCGTCAACCCAACTCTGGGAATACGCGTATAGTACCTCCTGATATAATTATATCAGTTATTTCGCACAGTTTCCATTTTTCACAACCTTAACACTTTATAAGGCACTTCGTTCAATATTCAATATTGACAATGATTATTCGCAACGGGAAAACAGATGTCATAGCTATCAACCAGAGAACGTAAATAAATTTCTATGTAGTAGACAAGACAAATGTTTGTACATATCAAATTACAATTTCAAATGAGCAAAATATGAACTCTATACAAAATTAAAGTCACACGAAGATTCTCTGATAGGTTGACGTAACCATATAGTTTAAGCTTGTTTAGTCATTTATTTCACAAATACAGTGTTAAATGTAAGCCTCTAAAGAGTTTTGCGTATTGAGTATTTGCAAATTTTTAAAATGGAGATTTTTTT
Source organism: Rhysida immarginata (assembly GCA_023313115.1). Classification (NCBI taxonomy): domain Eukaryota; kingdom Metazoa; phylum Arthropoda; class Chilopoda; order Scolopendromorpha; family Scolopendridae; genus Rhysida; species Rhysida immarginata. Next base: position 374,878 of record JAHWFO010114413.1, on the reverse strand, counting down.
AAAATTTAAAAATTAATACTCGTATAATTTTTCCACAAATTTCAGCTTAAATAAATATTATGCTCGAGAGAATCAAAATGGAATGAAATTGCTAAGCAAAACCCAGCACGGTTTTCTGGCCAGAAGCATTTTCAAATTTTCTAGATAAACATTTTTTATTTTGTGAACATGCTGCGTATATTCAATTACTAATAAAAGCCCTCCCTACCCTCCACAGTTTTTTCTCTACATATTCAGAATACAAATTTTTAACACTTAAAATTCATATTTTGCACGCAAGATGCGTATGCCTCAAAATAAATTTTCTTCCCACTATCATGTTGCCATTGCCTTTAATAGGCTTCCATAAAAAACTAATTAAATTCACTTCTCATTCGATTCTTTCATTAAATTGATTAACGAAATTTCATTAATTTTAACAAACTTAAATGAGGGGTATACATTCTAATTATGCACTACTAAAAGTGTTATTATACGAGTGGAAGTCAGTAAGCTACAAATGAATATAGAAATGAAACAAATACGATTACTGATTTGAAAACGTCTTTTATTTCTCCTCATAATCTCCCTGTACATTGAGGCACTTGTTCCATCGTTTCACAAGCCTCTCAAAACCAGTAAGATAAAATTCTTTGGGCTCATATCTGAACCAGGCCGTGACTTTCCTTTATACAGCTTCCTCGTCGGCCGAAATAAAAAATTTTAAGAGGACCGAACATATGGTAGTCTGAAGAGCCATGTTTTTATAGGACCATCATCAATTACTTGAATCTTTAGAAATTGCTAAGAATAAACCATCAAACCAACTGCTCAATGTACATACGAAAGCTTTTATTAAACTCTTGTTGTGGAATTGTGTTTTTTTTGTTTGTTTGTTGTACTTTACAATCTTTACATAATTGACCATATATTAGATCACTGAATTATGATCACCCCGTTAGTAATGGGACTAGCCACCCTTCGCCGCTATAACTGCTGCTAGGCGTCGTGACATGGACGCAAGTAGTGCGCAGTACGTGTCCGATGGTATGGTAGTCCATTCCGATTGAAGCGCTGTCCACAGAGCTTCGAGAGTTATAGGTGGAGGGTACATGGCGATCAAGGTGATTCCACAGATGTTCGATTGGATTGATGTCCGGCGAATTAGCGGGCCAAGGGAGCACTCGAAAGTCAGTAGAGTGTTCTTCGAACCAATCCAGAAGGAGACGTGCCTTGTGGCAGGTGCATTGTCCTGCTGGAACACACCATCACATTGGGGGAATATCGTGAGCATGTACGGGTGCACCTGGTCCGGCACAGGCATTCAAATTGCCCTCTAGACGAATCAGTGGATCTAACTGCTCCCAACAGAAGATCTCCCAAACATGCACACTACTCCCACCAGCCTGTTTCCGGTCCACAATAGCCTCCTGCAGTCTCTTTTCATGGCGTTCACGACGCACTCGCCATCGCCCATCAATATTCTGGAGCAAAAACCTTGACTCGTCGGAGAAGGCGACCTTAGCCCACTCGTCTGTAGTCCAATGGTGGTGCTCACGTGCAAAGTCTAGGCGTCGTTGACGATGACCCCTGGTCAACATGGGTGCAGCAGCCATGCGTCGACTATTCAGGCCCATCCGTAGCAGCGTGCGTTCAACGGTAATGTCGGATACACGTCTGTTGGCACCACTGCTGAATCTGGTGGTCAGTTGATGGACTGTGGCTCTTCTGTCACCGTTTACGAGTCGTCGTAGGCGCCGCTCACCCCATTGGTCGATGGCTCGTGACCCTTTACAGTGATGGCGTTGGGACGCGATTTCTGTCCCTGCTGTCCACTCTTTGTACGCCTTCACTACAGTGGACCGTGAACAGTTCACAAATGGCACCGTTTCGGAGATAGCCTTTTTGGATGCCACCCTTGCTGCGGAGACGGTGCCACATCTCTTTTTGGATGTCCGTTAAATCCGTACGTTCACCCATCTTGAGGCTCCTGCGCCTACAGTTTATAGCTAGAGCTTCTTTAATGATTCTTTTGAAACTATTTTAACATTTTTCTTAAATTTATTTTTAAACAGGAAATAGCTGCCATATCAATCTGGCTGCCATCATAACATGATGGTTAGGTCACGTATGTATCAATATAAGAGTTGTTTTGAATTTTTCTTGTGTTTTACTGAAGCATAACCGAAACGACAGAGCAACGAACTTTTGGCATAAGGTAACCCTCAAACGGGACAACTAACAAAGGACTCCAGGTTTCTTTCAAAACGGGCCGCGGGTTGCCGAGATACGACCCCTTTTCGTGTATCTTATTATTTAAATTTTTTTCAGAAAATTGAAGTTGAATACTCTTGAATCACTAATTGGAGAAGAGAATTTCATAATACAGGAGTTTCTCTTTTGTTCAACAACTTAATGGCCTATATAGGTTCAACAACGGGTTGGTTGAATCACCTAGAATTCCTCGATTCAGTTGAGATCTCTCAGACACCGCCAAATAAACAGGAGTTGGAAAAAATTAATCTTCCATCATTTTAATGAGAGCTTTGGATCCTCTAAGACTAGTGCTATAATTGTAGAAGAGCTGCCTGATAACACTGGCCAACAAAATTTAAGATTTTTCTTGTGACAAAATGAAAGTGGGTGATTTTTGGTAGTAATTTTTCTGCTGATTACGAAAATAATTTTTAAATTTCTTTAGCACGCACAGCTTTCTTGTTTTACAATGAAACATTTTGAAATCATGCAGAGTTTGGGGCCTGGTAAATTTCCTTGCGGCCCCAAAATATGGATACTTTAACATTGTAGCCGCTTCTCTTCACACCCATTACTTTAACATAGAAATCTCTATGTGCATACTTTGGAAACTAGACGTGATATAAAAAATCTAAAAGCAGATTCGGATTCTACATACAAATTACTACTAACAACACTATGTGTTGTCTTAGTCACAAAATGTGTGTTGACTAGTGTAATTTGATCGATGCTAAAGTAACAGTGGAGCGTTTAGAAATGAGAGGAGCTTTTTTAAGAATATAAAAATATCCAAATAACAAATTAAAATTTTATATTGAATAGCCCGATAATTCGATTCTAAAGGCATGAACAATCTTACACAGTTTCTTGATGTTGTGCATTTCTTGTTCTGAAATATTCGATTTGCCCAGAGATCGGATGACTGGCTAGTAAGTCTGCAGTTTTTTTCTTTCAACCGCTCGCTGACAGTTCGAATCTTAAGACATGGAGCACTGTCCTGCTAAAAAATTCCATCAACTTGCGGAAACGCAGTAAATCAGGTAGAAATGTTTCTGATCAGCAATGATGTATTCGGTACAAGTTTCAACTTTCTTTAATAAATGTTCAATTTGGTTTTCTTTCGTCGTGTGGCGGATGTTCCACTTTTAAGACATTTCGTTCCAGATACACGCAAATATGCTTCCGTCTATTTGAATCAGCGCAACTGTGATCCGACAGCTCGTCGAAAGTTGCAGGGAGGTGTTTTACATATATACATGGAGGAATATCTATCGGCTTTAGACTAGAAGATCGTTGTAGCCACGCCAGTAACAACAATCTTCTGTTCCAACGCCAATGATAAACCAAACAGGGACTGTAACTCGAATGTGAAAAATATGACGATATAGTGTAAATTTTGAAGAATATATGAATTCGTGATTGCTATTGATGGAGTAATTACACTTTACTTTTAGGTAGCTAATGTAAAATATCTATTATTCGTCATTATCACCAACCTACAGTTCTTATTCACCGTTGGGATCACTAGTCAGTCTTTCTTTTAAATATGTCGTGAGAAAAGTCTACTTATAGACGGCGTATACAAATAATTGCATAAGTTTTCTGAATTTCTTGCAGTCTTTCTACGAGGGTGATTCAAAAAGTAACCTTAAAAATTTTTTAACTCGCACAAAACACATGTCAACAAGGAACAAATGGTGTCACTTGTCGACATCGTCTCCCTGGCATTCAATGCACGTGCGCGATCGTTTTGGTAGTACTTCATTGTCTGCAGAAAAAAAGTTCTTGGGACGTGTGCGGAGCCACTCACGCACCGCCTCCTGAACTTCGTCATCAGACCGGAATTTGCGCCCGCCAAGCATTTGGGTTCCGCCTTCCGCAACCCGATTGTCAAGCATTACATGCCCAAAGGCACCACCATCAATAGTGACTGGTATTCGGACCTTATGAGGTCCAAAGTGAAACCTTCCATCCGCACCAAGCGTCGTAGACTTCTTACAAAGGGAGTCCTGCTCCAACACGACAACGCCAGGCCCCATACCTCCCGCGCCACAGGAGGAGTGGCTCTGCACACGTCCCAAGAACTTTTTTTCTGCAGCCATTGAAGCACTACCAAAACGATGGCGCACGTGTATTGAACGCCAAGGAGACTATGTCGAAAAGTGAGGTCATTTTTTCCTTGTTGACATGTGTTTTGTGCGAAATAAAAAAAAAATTATGGTTACTTTTTGAATCGCCCTCGTATTAGCACTGTGGTAAATTTTAGTTATGCAAAAGAAGCATGTCGCTGAGTTTTGTTTATATTGTCCGCCATCTAAAAATTTAAAATTTATGTCCCATACACCTATCTGGGGGGGGGGGGGGGTCTAGAAATTTAGGCGTCGACTACTAAGTTCATTTTGCGCCTTTTACACAAGTTATATCTGTACGCAGCCCGGGACAAACACACACATCCATGTCCACCGCGGGATTCGAACCCACGGCCAGGCGGACTCGAGAACTAGAATGCCTACCTCTCGGCCACCTGGCCGGCTACACCTACCTGGACATGCTTGAAAATTGAGTCATGTCTTAGCTGCAAACCAATAGTACTGACTTCATTTCTCAACAGGATGATGATCTGCCACATCTCCGCCAAGCCCGTGACTCTTAAGATATTTTAATAAAAAAAATTTTGTCTCCGATTTTACGCTCACATTAAAGTTAAATAAAACGTCTAGAAAATAATTGTATGTTAAAAATCTTAAGTCAGTCAAAATTTTTCAGTTAACGAAAAAAATATGTAAAATTTTGACATAACAAAATTCGCGAAGGATCGATATATGTTCGTTTGAGTCAGATAAAGTCAGTATCACCATTCTTATCTCTCCACTGGTATTATTCTTTTCACTCAAGTGAACTTTTTATCGACAACTTGTATCAACGGTAACTTGTCTTATCTTTAGCTGTCCCCCATGCTCGGGGAAAAGATTCTCTTGATGGACGAGCTTTGATATCAATATCTTCTTCACATATTACTTACTGCACATCTGAGTGAAGAAGACTTACAAGAATTCATTTTTATTGAGTAGGACGTCATTGAATTCAATTATGAGGATCAACACCAGTTTACGTTACTTTAACAATAAGGAATAAGTGCCAAAAGACTTTTCAGGACCCTAACCCCCAAATAAGAATAAGAATATCTTCACACTTATTTAATTGGCTATTATTGCACTAAACCAATGAAGACAAAAGAATCACGACATTCATCATAGCAAGATTAGTCTATGTTAATGGGCTATGATAATGGTATAGCCGACAGTCATTTAACCTAAAAAAAATAACTATAGCATTGCCAAATTCCATCTCTTTATATATTTCAGCAATAGAAGACCCTTCAACATTATGAATATCTCCTGCAACTTTTTTGATATGAAACCAACAGAGCGAAAAATATGAGAATGACTGGTGAAGAGATGTAATAGCATTTATCAAGTTAACGGACGTGCTCTCAATAAATCAAAATAGAAGACAGTTAAGGAACAGTTGTTTGAGCGAACAAAGTAATACAAAAATTGTGCAAAGCTTAGTCCAGTTCGGGTTAAACTTAATAGGAAAAAAACAGTGATACGAAGCCTATCTCGCCAATCATGATCGGGATTGAGATTCTTGCCTAGTGAATAAAAATAGAATGAAAATGAGGCTAAAACTCTTGCAATCAGTCAGTGAAGGAACGCAATCAGCAGGAGTGGAGCCCCCTTGAATCTCCGACCTGACGAGGACCTCAGCTGCTCGCAAAAAGAGCATAGACAAACACTCAAGTCCTGGACAGCTGAATGCCGGATGATTATCATTAAAGTCTGCTATGGCAACAGCAAGCCTGTTTTCAAATTAAGTCAAACGTACAATTCACAAACATTCTAACCAAAAATTTAGCCTGTCTGTGTTTAAAACGTTCATAGGGTGAATTTGTTATTGCTCTGGTGCGGTTTTCTTAATAACGCAATAGGTCCTCTGGTAGAAGTGTCTAAGACGATGAAGGATATAGGCTTTACAGAGCACAACGAGAATCTTACAAACTCAAGATAATTTCAATTTATTAGTTTATCAGAAAATGTTACACCTTACTGATACTTTAATGAGTGATCCGCATAACCAAATCTAAAGTCTATAACCACAAATAACGTCTATTTTACTTCCTGAAAAGTACTAGATTCAAGGACAACTGATCTGACTGATGGACATAGAATCGCTTCGTGAGCTGCGGATTATTAAACCTTGTGTAAATGAAAATTTTCCATTAAAGCTGATGCTGAAAAATATGTTTGAATAAAAAGGACATGCAGTAGCGCTGAAAAGAAAGTGACAAGTAGTGTTTTCGTTTGTAACGTCGACAAAAAAAAAAATTATAAAACTGTTGAATTTCTGATTAATGCTTCGAGAAGAATAAAATAAACGATAAAAGTATGGATTCATAAAAAATGAACCCAATTTTATCGAAGAAGACAAAGAGATAGACAATGAGTCCTACAGATATTCCTATTCTACTTTTTAATGGTCTTTAAGAATCCGAAGTCAGAATTTCAAAAATCCAAAATTTTTCAATACACACGCATAGACTGTCTCCATAGGATTTCTGCCCTCCAAAAGTTTACTTGTGCACTAAAAAATTTTGAACTTTTGAAATTCTGACTTCGGATTCTTAAAGACCATTAAAAAGTAGAATAGGAATGTCTGTAAGATCCACTCTATCTCTTTGTCTTCATCGATAAAATTGGGTTAAAACTTTAAAACTTCCACACTTTCAGGGCCTTTATCTCCTAAATGGTTGGATCAATTGAAAAAACACCTAGAATAAAACATTTCTCGAATATTGTGTGCAATCTGAATATAACATTAAAAATAGGGGTTCCAATTTAAGATCTCAAAGTT
>JAHWFO010114413.1:350846-363497 GCA_023313115.1 Rhysida immarginata | reverse complement strand
CTACATAACTAACTTTAAATAATTATATCTCGTAAACTAATGCCAATTAGCATGAGTTAGTATGCCATATAATAGTGGGAGGGGTGCATAACAACATATTTAAATTTGAGTTAAATCCAAGATTAACAGACTTGGTCTCCCCGCCTCTCTTGTTAGATGAGAAAACGCCAACGTAATCAAACGAATTTTATAGATTTTAATAATCGAATTCGAATTTATATTAAAAACAATATTGTTCGTTTACAGCGCGGTCATCTTTAAATGTTTGCCCAAATCACAAATACTTAGGCAAGAGTTTAGTTTGGTTTCTTTGATTTTTCGCGCGTCGACAACAGAGTCATTTGCGCCGCTAACTTGTCCATTACTTTTTTTTTTACATGGCTGAGGGACAATTACAAACATCCACGCCCATGATGAGAGTCTTACTCGTTACTGGTCTGGAGAACTGGAAAGTCTATTCCGCACCTCTCTCGCCTACCGGGCCGGCTACTTTTACGCTTTCCGGTCAATATCGCTTTATGGTAAGTTCTATTTAGATGTTATTGTTACGTCAAATTCTCATTTCGTTACATTTAGAAGATCCAGCAAATGACGTTTCTTTGTTATTATAGCATCAGTTGCAGATGGCATGTTTCTCCTGCTCTTTTTTGAGAAGCATATCTTTGAGCAGCAATAAAAAATATTTGGAAATAAATTCGTAGAATCAAACTTTGTATTGAAATAATATCGATATTCTCTAGAGTTTTTATTTGAGAAAATGGTTCTCAAAAACATTTTTTGCGTATATATTTTTAAGAAATTCGTTTGGAAATCTAAAGTCCATTTCTATATATTAAAAATTATATTAAACAATTAAGGTATGTATTTTAATCCTCTTGTAAGTTATGTTTAGAACATACTTCCGGGAAGAGAGAGATTATGCAATTTCTGGCTAAGGAAAACAGGAAATATCACTCTATGAACTGGATGCGGGACAATTTCGCTAAAAATCAATAACGCTGTAGCTGTCGTAGATCGAGGCATAAACATCCTTCTTTGGTTCATCTTTAGTGATCTCTTCCTATTGCTGATGAGGAAAAGCCTGGTTTCTGAAATTCAACGTGTTTTTTTTTTTAAATCCACTCTTATGGTGGAATTGTGGTTTCTTAACTTTTTTTTTGACTTTAGAGCAAGACATTACTATGCTTTTCTGGATCGATATCGGCCAATTGGCTGTATTCATTCATCTTTGAGGCAAAGTGAATATTTTAATTTTTATTCTTTCGTCATCTTTAAGTGCCGAGTTTTAAGCAAAGACATGAATAAAGAAATAGAAAACTTTGAGACACGCCCTTCTTTATATTGTAGACGATTTATTTTTCTTTAATGCAGGCGTTTTAAAATTTTGAATTTCTTCTTAAAGCGTAAATAAAATTTTAATGAGAACATATTTTTAGTTCTGAAGAAAAGGTAGTCGGGCAGTTATCCTCTCAGCAGCACTTAAAGGACAACTCTAAATCGATTATAATTTTTTTTTTTACAGAACACCATTCTTTGATATAAAAAAAACATTTTCGTTGAAATTTTTAATTTTGGTTCATAATTTCAATATAAAAAACTGCTTTGAAAAGCGAAAAAGTCGCTTTTGTACTACCTTCTCGCAGGCCATTTTTTCCCCCCGCAGTTCACTCCTTAGTCGCTTACTGAATAGAATAATTTTCACACAGTTTTCCTCAATCATAAGTCGCATATTCATCATGCATCATACTGTGTAGTATTCTGCTTACAGCCGAATAGAATTAGTGATAACGACTTATCATTAAATGAGAGATTTCCATCCATTTCCTCTGTGTGAAGCAATTAGGAGAAAATGGGTACTTTCATCTTGAAGAGATAGGTGGCTTCCGGCCGCATCTAGTCAAATCTGGTCCGCTCATTTCGAAAAGGATTGTTTTGCTGTTTATCCCGTCGTATTAAGCTCGCTACGAACAGAAAAATCTTTTTGAGGCCAGATGCTATTCTAGCTTTACTACGAACGAATAAATTTGGAATATTAACCGAAGTAAAACCACGGCAGGCACCTATATGCGTCGGAGAAAGGAGATAAGCTTTATCGGAATCGCTGTTTTCATGTACAGACATTGTGATAATTGAGAACTGAACACTCGCGATTTGTTAGAGTGTAGACCTTTATTTTCGTTTCTCTAACTCAATTTTTTTTTCTCTAAAATCGACTTAAAAACTTCAGAAGATAAAATTTTGAAAAAAATAAATTCCATCTGTACGATTCGTATGTTACCAATTTGGTGTAGATAACTCCTCCGAAACGGCAAATAGCAATACTTATAGGGAACATTAAAATGTGCCTTGACGTACTAGGGTCGTAAAGAAATGACTGACACAAATGCAGTCACAGGGTACAAATAACTTATTCACAAAAACGAGCATATTACATTAATTAGACATACTCCTCATTCAAGTGTATGCACTTCAGCCATTTGCCTGCGAGTTTCCGGATGGCTGTGGCGAATTTGTCTTTGGCTGTGTTGGTGCACCATCTATGGCAATAGCATGCAATTCCCCTGTTTCGTTCTGCAGCTCATCAAATGTTATAATCAAACTCGAGTACGGCGACTTTTAAACATTTGCTGCTATATTGAAAGTTGTCCTGTGCTAACATCTTCGGCTGCAGTTTCCTATCCGCTATTGAACTTGGCCAATCAGCGGAACACATTTCGCCTTAACGGTGGCTTGTCTTCGCACACCGACACGATAAAACGACGGATATCACCTCCTGAAACCCCTTCTTTCCATAAAAATCCATCGCTGGCTGTGATAATCGCCTTACATCTTTGCTGTCTACGCGGGCACTAACATCGAGGGAAAGAACAACCGCCCACCTTAATCCTTTAACCAGCTGGTAGCGCCATCTGTGTATTTCGCATATCACAAGACCCCTGCTGTAGATTTCTCGGTGTCTCGCTGTCGTGTGGAGTTCGTTTACGACGTGAGAGGGCTTGTGTTAATCATTTCTGTACGACTTAAATATTTTTTATGACGAATTGGTTACGCCTTTTAGAGATATTAATTTTTTTTCTAAAAAAAAAAAAAAAAGAAATGGCTATAGCATTCATATCAGCGAACCAAATTCAATAAATCCGACATGTACAGACTCCTCTCATTGAGACAAACATATTTTGTAAAGAAATTGTTTGGTTGTGATGAGTCATTTCGGAGTTAATGTTTTTAACCCCCCCCCCCTCCAACGAAAAAAAAAAAAATAAAATTATATTTTTTTTCTATTCATAAAAAATGTGTGCGGATGTACCATTCCACCATCCAATATTCTGGATGTTAAGCTTCACTGCGATGCCTGTTTCGCATGACTCCAATGACGTAACGGCCACATCCAAGATGGATGCCTCCCTGTTTCAAATCCCGCTCATTATTTTCGTTTTTGTACACATTTAGGTTTCGAATAAAATTTTTGAATACGCCAAGATGTTATTACTAGATTAGGCTTTCGATTTAAATAAAGTTGTATAGGACGTAGAGTTGTCCTTTAAGAAAAATCACGTCTGAAGTATGCACACATTTTATCAAGCAGCATCGAATAATAATAATAAATTAAAAAAAAAAGTTTTAATTCTGAAGTAAACTCTTTGTAGTTGTTGAAAATTATTTTTTCAGTGGAATGGAACCAGCTTTAGTAGAATTTCGTATTTGTAAGCTTTTGTATCAATAAACGGAATTTCAAGTCCGTTTCACTACTCGGTAAATTAAGCTTTTTCTCCTTTGCCAAGCCTACATCCCTGAATAGAATTCTGCATTGGGCTTAAAGATCCCTCTTATTGCTTACTCGAAAGCGACTTAGGCAAATTGTCGACCTCGGCAGGCACCATTATCGCGCACGTCGCTAGGGTTGACGTTGAGGTTAGGCTTAGGATAACTGCTTTACACTTCTCAAGGAATGAGGGCTCATGTACTGACCTATGGCGATTTCTTCGCTGGCTTGCCGAGTTTTTCCCCCTTCTTTCTTTTAGGATTAGGGTTAATTTCAATGTCAGCGCCACTGCTGTTGTCCTGGCAACGGCAAAGAAAACTGTTCGTAAGACGAGCGCAAATGATTTGCGTCATTTCTTTTAACTTCTCACTCGGGACAACAAGAGTTCAGGGAAAGAGCCAAGCTTGACAACTCAAGGAAATTCCCCAGGAGTCGAGTGATTCATCCCAAGGTGGCTATAATTTTAGAAAATACCGGCCTATCTTTAGAATAATAGAACTATAATGAAAAGTTAAAGTGCCCACTGAAATAGATTAAATTCTGATCACGTTTATAGTTTTCAGCGTTATAATTTTTTAATGTCTTAAACAGAAAGACCCTTTCAAGAGCAGAGTAACATAATGCATTAAATTTGCGATTATTTTATAGAATATAATAATCCTAAAAATTAAACTTAAAATTCTTTAATCGTTAAATTACAAATTATCCACAAAATAAACCCTTATGCAAATAATTGATCTATTAATCTATTTGTTTTTAATTTGTTCGCCCTGTTAATATTAAAACCCTACGAGGAAAGCTGTTGATCTTTCTATTGAGACTTTTTATTAAAGAAGGCATGTTAAAAGAAAAAGGCGTCTACTTTTAAAAGCTTTAAAGGGTTTATATTTCTAAATAAAGAGAACAACTTAACAAAAAGTAAAAGCAGTTATATAAAATTTCTACCTAAAGTAAGAAGAAACAAGAAGTTTCAAAAATTTTGCACGAAGAAACGAAAGAGGAAATTAGGTTTCTAACATTTACGGATTCTGAAAACACAGTGAAGAGAAAATTTACGAGGTTCATAATTTTTCTACGCCATAAAAATCTTCTTTTTTGTAGCTTGGTAAGGAAATTGTTTTTCCTTAAAAATTTCGCAGTTTCGAAGTAGGAGAAAAAGGGGGAAAAAACGTTGCTGCTCGGAATTCTCTAGCGAAGCGAAATTATTCTCCAAAGAGAGCGAGAAAAGAATATTGGTAGAGGTAAAACAAAAAACGGCCGATACATTTAGGCTGGTGTTGAAGACAAGACATAGTTCAACGATAACGACCTGTTCTTTCAAAGCGATCTATAGGCAAAGAAAATATGCCAAAATCAGTGAACCTCAGTATGCTGGCAGTGGGATTTAAAAATTTTATTTTTTTCATTCATATTAAAATAAGTGAACAACATGGTTTTTGATATTTACACAGAACTTAAAAATTTCAAAGCTTATTTCTAAGACTGTAATTATTTAGAAATTGTATAATCAATAATGCTAAGATATGATTAAGTATCTTATTTAATTCCATTCTTTTAATACTTAAGCATATATTATTTAATATATTCCTTACCAATACCGCTGCAAGCCAATATTATAGAAAAGAATAGACATTGCATGACTTGTAATATAGAGGAAGGGCCCGAAAACAGTTGTCGCGAAAAATAGAGTGCGTGATGTGTCGTTCAAACATACTCAATGAATCAATAACGGATAATGGCAAAGTTTTAGGTGCTGTGGAATATAAATGAAAAAATTATAGGATAAAATACGCCACTTTTTTGATGTTAGGTAGATTTCATTGGAAAAACTTTGCAAAATATTGCACCTACTACAAACGAAACTTCGGAAAATATGAAATTATTTATTTATGCATTAATTAATGAATGAACCAGACAAAAGTAACTTTGTAACATCACATTGAAAATATGCATACATTAAATAACAATATGTACGAACCAACTTCTTGTGGTACTCTTCGTCGTACATATTAGCTCAAATGTTGGATATAAACATAGCTTATGACTTATCTTAAGAATATATTTTGGTCCTGCAACCACATCATTTCTTTATAGAAAATTTGTTTCTATATAAATGTATTTGTTTAACTTTTTTGCAACGTTTACTGTATAGAGATCGAAGTATAGTACCACACGATTACATAATGTACAAATTAAAAATACCTTATGAAACTGAGGCTGTGTTCGTGACCAGTATCGCTGAAATGAATTGTTAAAGGATTGTGGCAACAGTAGTAAACGTCACCAACTTAATTCTAGGATACGTTAATGAACACATTCATATGAACATCTCCAAGTGGCTTTTTAACGTTATTTTTAGTTAAAATTTCTTAGATTTTCTTTTTTATAATTCATTAATATGATTTAGGGAGTTGGCTCGGCGTATGTCTTGCCGCTCTCAACACCAGCAAATCGCAAGTTGAAGCCCGCCGAGGGCATGGATATTTGTGTTTGTCCCCTTTTCATCATCATCCATACTCTGGAACTTAACAATTCCAGTTTCAAATTTGAATCAGGTACATATCGATCGCCCCCCTTTCAAATTTCAACTAACACAAAAACATGATAGGAAATCATGAGTGTTAATTTACGTGGTCCCTAGATAGCCAAAATCGACAAAGTAATTTTCTGATGTTTACACAGAAAATTGTAATATTTGTACAGTTAAAACTTCGAATCGTAAAATAACCAAAAGAATTGATCTTATGACGTCTACCATTGTTGCTACCATTAACAAATTCGTCAATTGATACCAAATTTTTATAACTAGAGCCTATATCAGCGACTTTCGTACCTGACTGTATATTTAGCACCTGGAACTAAAAACGGGATACGCTAAAATTTCCCGATCGAAGATAACTGTAAATTCTATTAGAAAACAAGTCTATGGAAATAAAGAAATTAGATTCAGACGTAAGCTACACAACTTTATAACCATTTAATGCTACGTTTTTGCAATTGCGTCGACTTATATAAAAGTGAATTTTAAACTTATCAGGAAGTCGTAATTAGAATTGTCGAAATTACGAAGAGAAATATATTACCGGGGTTATATCGCTTCTTTATCGTGACCGTCATCAAAATACGGAAATATAAAATGTGGACGTTACGCCATTCGGAAGCCACTCATTATGGTCTGACCGGAAAAGGAGACCTCAGAAGTATTAGCAGGGAACAACATTTAGAAACAGTGGAGGAATCGTTAAAACAAGCATTGAAGTTGGATGAAATCCACGTTGACAAATGGCTGAAATGTCACCTCGACAGAGATGCACGTGCGGGCAACCCCAGAAAACCATGCATTTCATCTACATCAAAAGGTATGGGACAGTCTTCGCAGTGGGTACACAATGCGCCTTTCAAATATATCTTAGAAGGCAGGAACAAGACTTTTACATAATGATTGCTTCTAATAATATTATACTTTCTTGAATTTCAGAAAGCGATGAGTATGAAATATAACCCGTTCATGATGACTCATCCTTGTCACTGATTTTTACGAACGCACTGGCAGAAGTGGCAGTTTTTTCTGCCAATCCCACGCTATAACCCAATTGAGCCTCTGCCAGTTGATCAATCTCGTTATAGGCCGTTTATTCGACTCATCATTTAGAAAGTACGAGGGTTCTTTCGAAGTGCTTCAATTCCATTTCAGAAGCTAACTGGCTCTTTGTGTGCACTTTCGTTATGGTAGAGCCACTTAAATATTTTAACGGGATGACAGTAAATATTTATAGTTCAGGTGGTGCATATGTTAGTAAGAGTTTGCGATAAATAAATTTCGAAAAGCACTTTCCTAAATACTTAAAGGCTCTCTTACTGAATGTTACATCTCCTATTTAAACAAATCGCTCGAACGTGTATGAAAAGTGAATTCGAGAATGGATCCTCCACAATGAGATGTTAGGAATACTTTTAGTGTAACAAAACCTGACAGTGGATTGGCAGGGATGTTCTAATTCCATGGCAACCAAAATACTCTAATTTGAAATTCGCTGATCTTCTTTGTGGAACTTTCTAGAGAATTAGCTTCCTTAAACCGAATAAATTCAAGACTGAACAGGAGGAGCAGTGAGCAAATAACGGGAGATTTGCTACAGTGTTTGTAATAAAAGACGTGAAAATTCGCCAATTAAATTCGAATTGACTAGCGTTACCGCTTCATTAAAATACATGTAATATGTTCTTAGATTAGTTTGTTTGCTTCTTATATTGCTTTTCGAAATTCCGACAATATTTTATCTATCTTATATAGAGATTAAAGTTAGAACCAAGCTTCTTAATGTTAACTTTGTTCAGTATTAGAGAACATTTGCGAGGAATTATAATTTTATAATATTAAGGTTTCATAAAAGTGATAATCCTGTTTCTTAATATCAAACTTACATCACATGCAAGAGACCAACAGTCTAAAGTTATTTTTCGTTTGTTAATTTTTAAATGCGAACTGTCAAAGAAAATAAAGCATAACAGGTTGCTCTTGCTATAAATTTACGCTAATGCTACATATTCAGTAAAACCTTAAGAAAAAACGTCTGACGTGTTAATTTGCGAAATTATCTTACTGAAAAAAAGGTTTATCGTTTTGAATTTATCTTTCTCGCTCTTAGTGTCACTATGTGGTTTAGGCAAACTTAAGAGTATTAAAGCGGCCAAGCATATCACTCTTATTATCTAACTAATAAAATAAAGAGCTGCTTATTAATCTTACCTTGGATGAGAAAGACGAAAACAGAAGCACCGGTTATCAGGAGATGCATAACAATCATCGTGAAGTAGAAGAAGAGGAAGAAGAAGAGAAGATGATGATGATGATGATGATGATGCAAATCGGGAATCGGATGAATATAGGTTAGGAGAAGCGGCCGACTGTTTGTTCTATAGGTAATCCTTAGCCATCGGTAGACAAGTACTCAAGTTCAAGGAATCATGACAAAAGATTAGCCGCTTTTATCGTTTGAAGAATCCTTTCCGCTTATCGATTTTACGTTAAAAGAATGCGAGGACGAGAGAAAACAGTCTGTCAATGTTTCTGAATTAATGATGTTTGTGCGCGAGACGAAATGACGAGGTTTCCCAAGCCAACTTTTACAAGTCTTGCTTTGCAGTCAACTAGGAAAGCAGTGAAGTGGCAATCTCTATCGAAACGGGCAATGGAATCGCTGAAACGTTGATGTAATGAAAACAAAAATAAGAGAGAAATAGAAGAAAAAATATTGGCCGGGGAAAGCAAAACAGTTTTTTTATTTCCCCCCCGGTTTCTTCCTTCGCCGTCCGCTATCTATGCGATCGGTGTCACGCACGCAGGAGACAACGTGTTTCGCTCTCAACGTCGACGACGCGAATGACGCTGCACGGAACAAATCGCACGACCAAGCAGCAGCAGCAGCAGCAGCAACAGCAACAGCAGACAGTGTGTGGTCTCTCTCCACACCCCAGCTCTAATCAATCGATAGTTGGCCGTCGAGAGGAGGCTGCCATGATACGAGCGCCACCGTTGAACTGTGGCGGGAGCTATGAGAACTTTTCAACTTCCACCCCTTCTCACAGGTCGTCTTCATCCCACTCTCTCTCTCTCTCTCTCTCACTCTCTCTTTCTCTCTCTTATGCTCATTTCCCTCCCAGAAAAATGCCGCAGGAACGATGAAGCGAGCAGAGAGCCATTTTTAACTCATACACTCGACAATATATAAAATTGTCCTTTCCTCTCTTAAGTTTTCCAGGTTTTTTACTCCTTTCCTTAAACATTTAAGGAATTTGATGCAAACTATTTAATCCAATGATACTAATTAGTTGAGCGTCAAATCAAACGCTGAATGCACTTAAATAAACCTTGCCATTCTGACACAAAAATCTTAATTAAGGGCTACCTATTCAACCTAGTGAAAAAAATAAACAGGGGATCATAAAGTCCCTTTGCCCGAACAGACAGAATTCATTTTCGCACAGAGATGGAAGAAGGACATTTTGCACACCTTCTGTGAACTCATCAGTTAGGCATAACACAGAAACCATTAAGTGTATATTTACTTTTGTAGTTATTGAAAATCTTTCGGGTAAAGGCACCTTATGTTTGAAATAAAACATTATTATTATTATTATTCTTAGTAGAGAGTCAGGGGATTAAGAAGAAAAATCCATAGCTCCCCAAAAGGCACTTATTCCTCCGATTGCGCCCTGCTCATTTTTCACGATACCTACAGGTAACCAGCCTCTCCGAGAAAACGAAGCAAGCTGCCCACAGGTTCATGTCTCAAGTGTGTTGCCACCAAAACTTGAGTGTCGTATGTGTTCGAGTGCAACACAGTCAAATACCCATTCTGTGGAGACGTTTCCTTCGGAGACAATGCCCTGTAATTGTTCGTAGCCTGCTCCTTCTAAATTGTAGTATTTGGGATGCGAGGTTCAGTTTGTTTTTGATTGGTGGTCCGTTTCCGCCTTTGTGACAAGGAGTGAACTTCCCTTGCTGCGGTTTACCTTGAAATTCCGTAGAAAGGTTTAGGAATGAAGCATCTCCTTGCTTAGCATGGGTATCGGCTGCTTCATTTCCTTCAAGCGCTATTCTGCTGTGGTTAGCCAGGTCTTGCAGAAGATGCTTGACTGTCGTTGAATATGGTAGATAGAGGGTACTAAAACAAACATTTATTATTAAGCAATTCGTGTCCTATCTAGCGCCAATATGGCGCTACACTTGCTTCAGTGGCTTGATTCTGATGACTAAGCTCTCACTGAAAAGAAACAAACATGAAGTTTGCAAAGTGTGCATTGCAGAAGTGCTTCGAACTGACGTCCCCCTTCTTGTACACAACACTGGGATCGCTGAAGAACTCGCTCAAATATGCCAGGCATACACCGGTGTCTTCAGATGTCCCCACAAGAAGAAGTCCAGCGTTGGAACATGATGTGAGCAGGATGTTTGCGTTGAGGAAACCGTTATGCGTACATTTTTGCAGCTATTCTTTCCTGTTGATTCGCACACCATACACCAACGTTGGTTAGCTCACTCAGACCGTAACGCTCCATTTTTCAATATTGACTAGCTTTCAATGAACCTAAAAACAACATACAATGGCAAAGAGTCAAACCTCTTATGTTTCAAGAACCTCTTAAGTTTGGCTAATCCATTCTATAAAAGGATATCTACATTATTTTGGATATCTTTTATATGAAAAATTTATGCCTTTAAATACATACTTATGAATACAACCTTAGAAAGGATATCAATGCTAAAGCACATTCATTTTTAATGGGGTTTTTTTATTTAAAAGAAAAATTGTAGTAAGAAATGATTCAAATTTTCCGTAACAACTGGAACCTGTATAATTTTTAAACCGAAAGGTAAAATCATTTGTTGACTGCCATTCAACTACTGTGTCCTAAAACTTTTAAATGAAAATAAAATAAATAAAATGAATAAAAAATACAAAGAATAAATGATTATCTTTAGATAGTAGGTGGCGCCCTCATATGAATTATCAATTGAGCTACGTTATAGGAATTATACTCTTTTGAAAACGAGTCTAAAATGTATAGGTTCTATTAAGCGACATTTTAATATCTATAGCAGGCTAGCCCAGCCTAGAGCCTTGGAATCAAGTTACATTCCAAACTGATTTACCATGCTGCAACAAGAAGGTTCGACAAGGCTGATTTAAAGCTCCTTTGTGAATTTTATATTAATGAATAATAGATTTTATCGTATGAACCGTTAATCATCACATTTGTAGTTCTTTTATATGATTTAAACAGCAGGCTTTTGGTCGTTTAGACCAGGTAATAAGGTGGAAATGCTGGATATACTGACTTATCGAAGACATAGGATACATAAATATTCATCTTATTTCTACTATCGTTCATTATATAAACAAATTTAATGTTCAAATATATCGCTTATGAAGGATTTAAAGGTAAAAAGGATTGAAAAACCTTTAAACATATTTAAACTCTTTAAG
Source organism: Rhysida immarginata (assembly GCA_023313115.1). NCBI lineage: Eukaryota > Metazoa > Arthropoda > Chilopoda > Scolopendromorpha > Scolopendridae > Rhysida > Rhysida immarginata. The sequence continues at coordinate 351,743 of JAHWFO010114413.1, read as the reverse complement.
AAACAGCTCTAAAATCTTCAAAGTGGATTTTTAATTAGCCCTCAATCTGGAAATATTAAAGCGCACATTAGTGATAGTGAAGGTCGTTCTTCACGTAGATTATCGACAACTCATCCCAAAACAACTGGGTATCACACAATTCGCCTTTGCGATGATAGATAGATTAAGCGAATATTTTATAATAAGATTTTATGATGTTTTATATTTTAGATTTTTTAAACCATTTATATTGAATTTATAAGCTTATTATATACGATTTCGTGTGCTTTTATTAATATTATATGGTTTCTCTAAGCACGCACAAAAATAATTACATATAATATAAAGACTGAAGGGAAACTAATAGAAGGAACTAGTCGTTAATTAAATATTTTCAACCTTGCTTTTAAAATATAAAATATATATTTAGTTCAACCACTGATGATCGTTTCGGCTATTTTGCCATTTTTAAAGTCAAGAGATTACAAATATTTGAAAATTTAACAATTACAAATTTATTTTGTTAAATTTTCAAATATTTGTAATTCTCTTGCCTGCGAAAATGGCAAAATAGCCGAAACGATCGTCAGTCGTTATATTAAACATTAGGTATTGCAAGAAAGAGCCAACCTTTTATTTATTTTCAGGTGTGAAATACAAGATCTATATTCCAAAAACTACTTTTTATATTACTTCTTCGCTTATAAAATCTTAATGGATATATATATTTAGAGAAGGACGAGACACAAGAACCCTGGAATACAATAATTAATAATTATTAATAAAAATACAAAATGAATAAAAAATAAGATAAAATAAACAAAAATAATTAATCAAAAATCAAAATAAAAAGCTGACGTTTCGGATAGAGACTATCCTTTATCAAAGCAAAAAGGATAATTCTCTAAAAGCAAATAG
>JAHWFO010114413.1:312904-350446 GCA_023313115.1 Rhysida immarginata | reverse complement strand
TTAGAGAATTATCCTTTTTGCTTTGATAAAGGATAGTCTCTATCCGAAACGTCAGCATTTTATTTTGATTTTTGATTAATTATTTTTGTTTATTTTATCTTATTTTTTATTCATTTTGTATTTTTATTAATAACTTTTAATTCTTATAAAATCTTCTAATCATTTAAAGCAGCAATCCCAATCTTTTTCTTACCTCATTGGCTTTTAGTAAACCTACTTATACACCCTATCCCATTTTAAAAGGGAAAAAAAGTTACCATACACATTCACATAAAATTAATTAAGTTAATAAATAACCAGATTAATGAAGTTTTCATAAAAATCTGTTTTGGTAAATAAAAATAGCCACAATATTATAAAATTGTTAAGTTTTATCAGAACACTGTCAGATAAATTATTGATCTCTTTGATTCTGCTTTTGCTTCACATAGATAAATGATCGGCCTCGGTGGCTCAGTGGTTGCATGATCGCATCTGATGCCCGAGGACGCGGGTTCGACTCCGGCCGAGGACGACGAGGATTTTTTCAGGGGGAAAATCCTGAGATCACGCGCTTCCTTCAGAAGGGGAGTAAAGCCGTTGGTCCTGTGCAGTCGTTTGCTAGCTGCACGTTAAAGAACCCTTGCGAGACAAAATTTGCGGCCCCTATAACGCCGTCCTGAAATGACCATAGCAGTTGAAAAGGACGTCAATACCAAACAAACCAAGCCAAACGTAGATAAACGAAATAACAAGAAATTAAGCCTCCCGAGGAAGGTATAGGAAAGTAGCGGAGATCATCTATTTTTACCCTTTTATCTCACTTTTTACCCCCCCTCCCCAATTTTTTAAATCAAGAAATTGATTTTCTCGAACGTAGTATATAGAAAGTGTAAAAGAGATCTATCTTCTTTCGTTTCTCATCATCTGATAGAATGATATATGACATGCCAAATGTTGCCATAGTTCTAAAGACCCAGTAACTGCCACCCCCACAATTCCGACCCCATTGGGATAATTTGGCCCAAACTTTATAGTAATGTTGATCTTACTTAGAGGAATCTACATACCGAATTTCACTCCTTTATATGCATAAATGCGCGTAGACCTTTTGGTCCCCTCTACCAAAACTCCGACCCCAGTGGGCCAATCAAAACCAAACTAAATAGTGAAGGTGCACAGCCCGTCGTAAGCTACATTCCGAATTTCAACCTTCTACCTCAAAAAATGCGGAAATTATGAAGGGGACGGACGGACAGATAGACGGACATTGTGAAAACAATAAGTAGCGGAAGAATGGAGCCAAAATAATAAAATAAGAAAAAAAATAAAAGCCTAAAACGAATCTAAATAACGATCTCATTTCTATCTAAGGATCAAAATAAGGAACGATTACAATGGTAGGAAAATATGAACGCTTGGAATGTTTTATGAAAAATTGTCTTATGCCTAATTTTTTGGCACAGGGAGACAGCTACAAACAACACCATTGCAAAAGCAATATAATTATATTACAGCTTAAGAGATCTACTTTTAAGATGTGTAGACTAATAGACGACATTGCAGTAAGCTAAAAGACTAAACTACAAATGATTCTTTTAGTACAAATATTTATTTATTTATTTAATCTGTTGCATACATCGACGCCCAACTAAGTCTGGTATGGTCAAAGGACCGACGAGTTAGAACCTAGCGGGCGTCTTTAGTTCAAAAATTACATATAATAAAAATACAATGCATTTGGTTAGTAAATGAATTGTTAATTTTTAGGGTGTTATGTTATTTATAATTTATAAATTATAATTTATGGGCATTCCAACAATAAAAAAATTACAAATCATGAAATAACATTGGCTAAATTTAAATTTAAATACATGACTTATTATTTCGAAAAAATCAACTGAATTTTAGCTTACAGAAATAATATTTATAAATTAACATTTATGAAGTCTTAGTATAGCAGATTCCTTTGAATTAGTTAAGTTATAGACATATATTAGTAGATATGAAGCGTTTTAAAAGCTTTCTGAATAATATATAAGAAGTTGTAGACCTGATGTTGACAGCTGAATAAAGTATAATAGCTTTTTAGTAAAATATGATGGAAGCTTAATCTCTGAATTTTTTTTAATCTTGTTGTGTAATGGGAGTTCTGAACTTCTTTTACTTACGTATCACATCTCCGTAGTTTTATCTAACTTTCATTAACAGCAATTTCTATACAGTACTGGGAAAAATGTTTTTGCCCATTAAAATCCGCTGAGAAATAAAAACATTGTTAATTTATTAGGTATTCGGTAACACCGAAAATATAAACCTTTTAATTTCCACCAAAGAACAGCCATTCAAAATCACTGAAATCTATTATCAAAGCGAAATATTAGGTGTACACAAAAGAATATCGCAGTTTTTTATCTCTCGATGGAGTAGGAGCACAAATGCTACATTTAGATTTTGAAACCTAAATTACAAATGCGCCAGTTGTCCGGGAGCTGCGTTGGAAGGATACGCCAACACTTTCTGCGTGCTCGTGTTTGGTAAGTGTTACTGTGGCGACAATTAGAAACAGACCTCTATTTAAAAACAACACAGGACGATGACATACGCAGTTTCAAACGACGCGGAATATCTGGAAAGGAAAAAAGTTCAATAAGCAAATTCCGTTAAACTGTCTTTTCACGGATTTAACTCTAAGAAGCAATTTGGCGAGCTGAATTTATAGTTTTTTTTGCAGTCTTCACATTGAAAATTACCCAAAGAAACACAGATACAGTAAGCTATTATCACAACTCCCAGGCGATGCGACGTCCTAACTCGCGTTGAGAAGCTATTTTAAGAATCTTATGCTATTATATGAGAAATTTTACACTGTCAGAAAATTTAAAATTGCTTCAACTAGATCTTCCGACCTCTTCTCACATTTTTGCGTTTACCATTTAGCGGTTTCTGTTCGTAATGGATAAATTTCTCATGTATCAGTCAGGGAGGAAAACAAATTAATTTTTAATTTAAAAACATTCGAGTAGTCCCTAAATTAACACGCCCTATGCTTCTCAAAATATAATCTAACTGTATCAGACTTGGTTAAGTGAATAAGAAACATTGCTCTTTGCTGAAATCTGTCGAAATACGCCAGTGAGATCATTTTAAAATCGTCTTCACATTTAAAAGTGTAAGATTTCGCGCTCCGCAACAGCAGAAGAGCGCTTCCTAATTATCTGAGGATGAATTTGTTTTTGTTATTTTGCGTTTCAAATATTTATAACTTCTATTCCTGTATCCTTTATTCCGAATATAGCCTTGTGCTATTTTAATCTTTTATTATTTTATACAGCTTTCATTCATTATTCGCTACATTTATGAAAGCTGCTCCTAGATAGGTTTCCATGCCTTTTGGGCACCTTTCTATCCAAATATGTTGTTCTATTTTTACAGTTAACCTTTAAAAGTTTATTTTATTTTGATTAATAAGTATTTATATAATATATTTTTTTGTTTTTATGTTATTATTTTTGATACTATTCTTACTTTTATTTAAATAATGTAAAATTTTAAATTATATAATTAAATTAATTGAAAGCAAATAAATAGTTTCAAAAATTTATTATGCGAAATTAAACGCATAAATGGGCTATAACTTCATGAAGTATGCATTTTGTTCATGCAAGTATGTAAAATCTAACATTATTTCATAACGTGCATAAGTTGAAAGCCTATTAATATATAAAGGGATCCGGGATATCTATTGTGACCAAATATTAAATCTCCCCGTTGACAGAGCTTTTTATGAATGTAGAAACAACCTATAGTGATCAATAAATCATATCCGTAAAAATACGTGTCATTTCACCCGGAGCCGGGCTAACCGATCTCAGAAAGAAGTCAATGGTAAAAGTACGTTCTCTGATGCCCGGGTACGCGGGTTCGACCCCGGCCGAGGACGACGTGGATTCTTTTCAGGGGGAAAATCCTGAGATCACGCACTTTCTTCGGAAGGGAAGTAAAGCCGTTGGTCCCGTGTAGTCGTTTGCCGGCTGCACGTTAAAGAACCCTTGCGAGGCAAAATTTGCGGCCCCTATAACGCCGTCCTGAAATGACCATGACAGTTGAAAAGGACGTTAATACCAAACAAACCAAACCAAACCAAAAGTTCGTTCCCCTATTTCTCCAAATGATCCGACAGCAATGTTCTATTAGTATTTTTATCACTTCAATATAAAAACTAACTAAATTACTTTGATTTTTATTATAATTATTAAATAAGCCATGTGTTTAAAGAAATGAGAAAACTGCTGGGCTGGGGAACACCGGCTGCGATCTGCCCGTCCGTTAATCGTATTTTCTGATAAGACACTTTTGTGATTCTTCCGCGTAAATTTCTTAATGAATAAGATATCAAAATAAGAAAATTCATTTAATTAGGAAAAATATTATGCACTTCTACCAAAGTCAATGTAGGATGTCCTCTCGAAAGCCTTCTAAAGTATAAACATTATTAAGTAAAGTAGCGAAAGAATGGAGCTAATTATTGGTTTTACAATGTCCGCCTATCTGTCCGTCCTCTTCATATTTTCTATATTTTTTGATACAGAAGATTAAAATTTAGAATGTAGCTTAACATAGGCATGTCCTTCTTAACTATTTAGTTCGGTTTTGATTGGTCCACTGGGGTCGGAGTTACGGGGATGAAAGTTGAGGGAACCACCTGATTTATGTGGTATTTAGGCATGTAAAGGAGTGAATTAGGTATACAGATTCAGGTAGGCAAGATCTACATTACTATGACGTTTGGGCCAAAATGTCCCAGTAGGGTCGGAGTTGTGGAAGTAGCAGTCTTGTGGTCTTTAGAACTATGCGTATTAACGTTTTTAAATGGCAGGATATGGCTGGTAATGATGAGAGAATCTTCACGTTTTCTCTATACTACTTTTATAAAAACCTACTTTTTGATTTTAAAAAAATATGGGGGTTAAAAACTGCGGATAAAAGGGGTAAAAATAGATGAACTCAGGACTTCCGCTACTTTCCTAAATTCTGCTCGGGGGAATTAATTTCTTGTTGGAACAATGCCTAATAATGCAGCCCAGTACAAAGAAGCTTATTATTAATGAACGATAGGGCTAATCGAGAATTTGAGCATTAGCAAGTGAGTTGTTCTGCCGTCGTCTACCTAGAGGAATTCAATTTAGAGGGAACATTTAAATTTATACATAGCAGCATATGAATAGTCTCTTAGAGAGTCTCGGAATACCATGACTGAAAAAATGAACTCTCATATATAACTAATCCTTTTGGATAATGTTATGTTACCAATATTGAAGAAATAATGTTCCAAATGCGGGGGCCCAATCGGCCATGCTACAGCTCATATTGATTCCGAGGGTTTTGTAGCATCGATGTACTCGGTGAATTAACAGAGAATTAACATGTCGAGTGGGGACGAAGCCAACACGTTCCACATCGGTTGTTGAATGGGTTCCACCTATCAAGGAATGGCTAACAAAGTTATTGTCTATCGATCCCTTGTGGAAAGGCTTCCTACAAGAGTGTAGTGTATCAATGGAGCAAAGTGAAACGCGATACGGTTAATGTCTTATGTCTTACTCAGGAGTTATGCCATTGTGCAGAGGCATTCTGATAATTTCTAATACAATAATTTATTGGTCGTTGAAAATAGCTTAAGTTAGTGTTTTAAATAAAACTCACAGCGAGTTCTATTTTTAATATTTTCTGAAAATTTATTTTATATGGAGACTTTCAAGTGAATCTTCTAATTTAAAATTTGTTTTCAAGTGAATAATATTTTATTCCACAAGATTTATTTATTAAGAAAGAGTCACTGCGTTTATCAGTATGTTAGAAAAATATTTAATTGTCTATCCCTGAGAACCATTTATTTTAATTTTTTTTGCGTAAATTTAATTTCTAAATATTCAAATTTTGTCCAAAACGGACAGTCCAAGACAGATGTCTAAACTTGTTTAGGAGATGATGTGAGCAAGCGAGTTGAGTTTGTGCTGTTTTCTCGATGAATCTGATATCTCAAAAACGTTAAGCTAGGCTGCATCACGTCCCGAGATGTCATAATTCCTTCACCAGTGAAATACGTGCAGACATCATAGTTTTGATTTGTAGCTTGCCTCCGGCCAAGTTTGAAGTGCTCAGGCCTTTTGTAAATGTACATAAAGCAATTCTGTAATATATCATGGTAGTTTCCTACAAGAACTTTTTTGACGATGAAGATAATGAATTATTCTTATGACATGTTGAAAATTAATTACAGGTAACGTTAATTACTTAAAGTTGACAATAATCTCAGCGGTATAAAATATGAAATTATCTATTATATTATATATTTTATACCAAGGAGATTATTGTCAACTTTTATTATTATACGTATGTAGCTTATATGCCTCCTGTACTACTTAAAATGATTACTGATAACTGAACCCCCCCAAAAAAGTTGTAATATTGCAAGCAAGTTTCAAAGATTGTTTGAGGTTTATGAAAAATAGTTCTTCAAACAAAACTTTATCGTATAACTTCAAAATTATATTTCGTTATTGAACTCGGATATTCATATTAATCTTTACTTGTAAATGTGTATAAGCTTATAAACAATCAGATAATACTCGTAACGCTGAATCTAAATACATTGAGTATAGTATTAAACTGAAAATCATCAGCACATTAACAGAATAAATTATTTCAAAATTTCTGTTTATCTAGTAAAAGGCGTAGAATGTTATTCATTTATTTTTTTTAATATTATTTTCCAGCGTCCCAATTTTTTGCAGATAATAAAGATTATAAGAGTCAGTATAGAGACATGTTACTGGGCAACAACCAAATAAAAATGCTTCTAATATAGAAAATTCCTAATCTAGATATTTTTAAACTGTTCCAACTTCTACGAATCTAGGGGAAAGAAAACAGCAGCGAATGAAAAGAATTTATAACATTTATCTCTATGGCAACTAATCACAGAATTGAGGATCAGGGGAAGACTGGACTCTTTATAAACTGTAGCAACTCCATAGGCCATCACAAGAGCGGAGAAAGGATTTTGGATTAAAACTGTCCGCAAATTAATGAACATACCCACCGGTATGGACCAATAGATTAACATTACCACCAGTCCTTGTCATGGTTTAATGAACATGTTCTAGGGATAAAATCCTACCATCGATGAAAGAATAATTTTCTGATCCGCCCTTCATAAAATCATAAGCCAATAATAGAGAGTGTCTAGACGATATACAGGATGTTTCAGAGCACCCGTATTAGGCTTTTTTTCTCGGAAATTCGATGTCTTAGAAGTTTGGGGAAAAAATTACAAGATAATGGGGTGGGCGCCTATTTCCGGTTATTTTCGGAAAATGGGATAAACATGATTAAATTCTTCAGAGTCTTTATTCTTGCAAAATTGTTTCTCCACAGCTCTAAGACATCGAACTTCCTAGAAAAAAGCCTGATACCAGGGTTTGAAAAACCCTGTATATAATTATGTAGAAGTTCATTTCAAACATGTATATACACTCTTACTTATGGTTGATTCATTATTTAGCCGAACATGTCAGATGTTAACTATTATTTTGTCTCAGTTGCGTTGTCGATGATGATGCGGCATCCATTGCATCTGAAGTTAAATTTACAGGATTGGTAGAGCAGGGCCGATAGCTTTGCCATCTTGATCCCCGATATGACTCTCGCTGGAATTTTTTTGCCGGGTTTCGTTAAAGATCACGTTTTGAGGCACGGCCGAATCACCGATGTAGGTGCACAAAAATATGAAAAATGGCGCAGTGGAAGATGTAAGTTTTATTGTTTTTATCAAGACTTACGTAATTTACAATTTACAGTTTGGAGCTGAAAAATCATTATTACCGTGGCACAAGAAATGTTTTGAGTACCACAATAAGATTGAGTACCACAATAAGACGCCAATCTCCTCAATTTGGGAAGAAACTGACCATAGATAGATGTCTACTGTATCTCTAAATTAAAGCAGAATGACCATTAGAATTAAAACTTAATGATAAACATAATTTGTACACAATGACCTATCAACCAGTTAAATATGCCGTCGGAATTTTTTTTTTTACACACTAATGAAATTATAAAATTTTTGGAGAGATTTGTATATAAAAATACTTTTCACCTAAAAATAAAAACTATTCATTTTTGAAAAGAGTACCAGGTGTACCGGTTAATAATGCGGATTTTGTAATCAAAGAAAACATGATAATTTCAAGAGAGATCATCAAAAGTGCTTTATTCAAGTAATGTCCATCGCCAGCTTTAGGTAAGCTGTTGAAACCGTCCCAATAGAACTTTTCTTGTTTTGAGGCAAACCATTCGGAGACTCACTTTTCCACTTCTTCGTACGTGTTGAAGTGCTGCTCAAAGTGCGCGTGCCATCGATCGGAACAGGTGGTAATCTGAAGGAGCCTGGTCTAGTGAATACAGCGGTTGGGTATCTTTTACTGTTTTTAAGTGTGTGATGGTGCGTTATCATGAACCAAAATTACTTTGCCGTGTCTTCTGACCCATGGTAGTCGATTGACGGTCAAAGTATGGTTCACATTGATTATTGTTGTCGGTAGCGATGACTATTAACACATGCAGATAATTTGACATATGAAGATTTGAAGCTTCTTGTCAATAGAACGAAATAGCATATACGTATATGAACACATGTGTAATCCCATCATTTGAAAAAAATCCGCATTATTAGCTGGTACATCTGGTACAACTGCCCAAATGGCAATGTATATTGAAACTTTCCGTCAGGTATGCAAAGGTCAGCTAAAGAATTGGATTGGAGATGTTATCAGTGACTTCTTTTCTGTTCCGAAATCTGAGGTAGGCAGTGACCTTCCTCATGCTTTGAAGATCAAGCTTTTCTGGTGTTTATATCGGAAAAAAAATTTCATAACTATCTTCATGAAAGACATGCAAAGCCTCTCAACATTTTTTTTTTCGGAATAATGGCTACTGTAGGTATATCATTGTCTGACAACTAGTACGATCAATAAGTTCGGAGACTATGATGATATCTCCAATCAGGAACAAATTTGTCCATTGCGTAGAGGCACATATGACGTGGTAAGGAGAAAGCAGCTCCGCAGTGCAGGGTTTTTCCAAACAAGACGTGTCAGTAAACTGTAGTTGTTAGCGTTCGTCGGAAGCAGAAATGGCGTTTGAAGAACAACTTGCGAATATAAAATTATAACGACAATGAACAAGGATAGGTACATACAAATATTGGCTCGCCTCCGTGATGCTACCCGTCGGAAACGCTAGAACTCTGGAAAATACCGATATGCGGGGGTACTACAAAATGACAATGTCCACGCATATCGGTATTTCATGGTGCAGGCTGGACTGGCCAAAATGTCGACCCTTCCATACCCTCCCTACTCATCCGATCGCGCCCCATGCTAATTTTTACCTGTTCTCCAGTCTGAAAAACGAACTCAAAGGGCGCCGTTTCAAGAGTGTGTCTGAGATTGAGGAAGCAGCGACGGCCGCCCTGAAGACCATCTCTTCTAAAGACTTTCAGAAATGTTTTCAGCAACTGTACTCGCATTGGCAGAAGTGCATAGTTGCAGAAGGGGAGTACTTTGAAGATTGTTGTGTGTAACACGTGATAACAATACATCATATCCTTCAGGAAGACCTGAACGGCAGATGAAAGCGACGATTTTGAACGACAATACGCCATCGCATTGTCCACCTTCATTAAATCCAAAGCAAATTTATTTTATTAATCTACATTGCAAGATGAAAATTTATGGATTTTTGCTGATAAATTAACATAACGATAGGATGAAGTTTCATGTAGTTTTAATGTACATGTATTTGGAATACACCCGATAAATTCACGATAATTTGCTTAAATTTAGATAAAGTTTCTGTTATTATGAACGAAGCATGGCGGTGATGTCCAATTCAGAGAGCAGAATTAAGCACAATAAAGTGAATTAAAAGTTTTCGAAAAATCACAGAAATTGAATTCACTGAATAGGCTTCATTAAAAATAGCTTTCATAGAGGCACAATTTATTTGATGGCTTCACTTAATGCCTATTGAGGATAATGCAAAAAAAAACACACACAAATAGAAAATCAATAAAATGCAAAATTTTGGTATCAATCTTATGCTAGAAAATTTGATAAATAATGCAATTTTGAAATATATACGTTTGTCTCAGCGTTTTTTTTCTTGAAAATATAATGAAAAGGCTTCAAAATGTGAATTTCAAAATGCAAGTTAACCGAAATTAAAGTACTGTATTTCTATTCGGCTCCATATGCAACCGAAATACCCAGGACCGATAGGATTTTAAGGCGTTCGAGGATAAAAAGGAAAGCATTTGTTTTCTAAATAAGTTTTTCGTTGTCAGGGTTAGATGAGGTTGCTAAGGCAAGGCTTACTTCTAACGGAAATGTGTAGTTCAAAATGAATAAAAATACAGTACCTTAAAAGTTGAATGGTGAGAGTAGTAATTCGAACATATGAGTCCTTTAATTAGTAAGCATTCCTATTTAATGAAATGAGCGTTAACTGTTGAAGCATTTCTATTGAAGTATTCATAATCTATTGCTAAAACGTTTCTACGTAAGCATGTACAGTGGAAGCGAGCGATTAGTTACTAGCTATTGATAACAATTTGCCTAACAGAAATTAGCCGGCCAGGTGGCCGAGAGGGCTAGGGCGCAGGCTTTCTAGTTCTCGAGTCCACCTGTTCGTGGGTTCGAATCCCGCCTTGGGTATGGATGTTTGTGTTTGTCCTGGGCTGCGTACAGATATAACTTGTGTAAAAGGCGCAAAATGACCTTAGTAGTCGACGCCATAAATTCTAATAAATCAACCAACCAACCTAACAGAAATTAACCATTGATAATATAAGGCATAAGTAATTACATGCCATATCTTAGCATTGAAAATTTACAATGGTATCATAATAGTATCATTAAAATACCTACCACTGAACCAATTTCGGCTGTCATTAATTTCTCGCTACATTCATCCACGACATGTCATTACAGGTTGTTTGATATATTACATTGCATACCTGAACATTAAAAGTTGCCATTATGGTACTATTAAAACGCGTGCAAGTAAACCAATTTCAAATTATCGTTAATTTTACGTTATATTCATTCATGATACGTCCTTCTAAGTAGTTTCATATATTACATACCATATCTTAACAATGAAAGTTTCCAATGGATCATAATGGTACCTCTGAACCAATTTCGACTATCATAAATTTTATGTCATATTCGTCCAAGACTCGTCCTTACAAGTTGTTTTATATACAACCTCTGACAATTAAGTTCGGTGAATGACGTCACACTCTAATCTGTTACTCGCTTTACTGTGAATACAATCTGTTAATCTGTGAATACAAGCCCAGTCATTGTTTAAGCAAGTTCAGGCAGGTCACGTTTGTGCGTGCGATGGTTTAGCAGATGCTCGTTTCTTCAGTTGAAGGTGTAGCGTGCGCACGTAACTGTGGATAATGGATCAAAGAGTAACACTGCCGTAACCGTGCAACAGTTTCTGGCCAACAAAGGGGTCGTATCCATAGCTCATCCACCTTATTCACCAGACTTGGCACCGGCAGACTTTTTCTTGTTCCCACGCCTGAAACGGGCCTTAAAGGAACACAGATTTGCGGACATTCCAGACATTCAAGCAGATGTGACACGTGAACTTAAAGCCATCCCTAAGGAGCTTCCAGGACTTATACACCCGATCACAAAAGTGTATTGACTTCCAGGGTGATTATTTCGAAGGACAATAAAGTAAATGTGGCTCTATCTGTTTTGCATTTTGTTGTGTGAACTCATTCACCGAACTTAATTGTCAGAGGTTGTATTACATTGCATATCAGGGCCGTAGCCAGGACATGATCTTGGGGGGGGGGTCAATTTTCAAAAATTGTACTGAGTCGGACACCTTTTTTCAAAAATTCCACGGAGTTGGATCTTTTTCCATATTTGGGAGGCGGACCTTTTTCCATAATGGGTTGGTCGTCGACCCCCCTCGACCCCCCCCCCCTGACTACATACATTGAAAGGGCCTGCATACCTTGGCATTGAAAGTTTCCAATGGATCATAATGGTACCACTAAAACACGTACCATTGAACCAATTTTGACTGATTTGACTACAAGGAAGACCATCAGGTGTCTTCACAAGCCTTTTCTCTGCCTTAGCTATCGAATGACAAAGAGAGAGAAAAGCATTAATCAATGCATAGGCAATTTATACATGGAATTGCATTGTTAAAAACGTGGTCCCCTTTGTTATTTGTGACCTTTTGAAGCAGAAGTAGTTCTTTTTTCCACAAACTAATACAAGAAAAAATCGTAAGTAAAAACAAACCTTAGATTTTTTGAAAAAAAATAATTTAAAGTGAAACCCTAACATCAATTCAACTTACCATTAAGGAGAGTGTTCTAACCCCGGCTTCCTCTTGTCTTCCTCTTAACAGACTAATTAATATTAACTCTCTCAATTGAACTATGTATTTCACAATCAAAATATCCATATAACTTATTTGGTGTCGACTAGCCATAATTTTCCTAAAATCATTCCTCGCCAATGGAGTTTATCATTCGCGGATTTTGATAGGCCGGATTAAAGTAATGGACATTTTATCCACAAAAAGTTATTCGTGTTTTATTCGATTTTAATCCTTCATCTTCTTTCAATACAAAATATTCATTTACCATTTAGAGGGATCGGTGTTTTTCTTTAAAACATAACTGCGAATAGCGAGGGCACTGTAAAAGCATGCGTATTTTACCTACTGTGCTAAATGAAATGTTCTGATTAGAAACTCGTCTTTCCATAGAGAGGACCTGTACATTTGCAAATGGGGGGAGAGGTATTTTGTGATGTATTGAAAAAAAAATACAGCTTTTAAGAGAACGAGAAATGAATGGTTTAGTGATGTGCGGAGGCGTTTAGCTCAGAAACTTGTTTTTCAGTTCTTGGCACAAGGTAAAGTGGGTCAATTAATTTCATAATCCTGAACTTTTTAAGATGCTATATCAAAAAGAATTCTATTTTCAAGCATCTTTATACAGTAAACCTCAATACAACGCACTGATAATGTAATTTAACCTGTAACAACAAATATGTTCGATATATAGGTTTTACTATATTTAGAATATGCCCTTGTTTGAAAGAAATGAGTTTAAACATTCGCATACCTGTTCTTTAGATTCATTAATTTTGCCTAATTTCGCTTAATTCTCCCTTGTCTTTTCTAGCTGTCGTGGGCCCTCCTATCGTTCACTGTCATTGTTGCCCCGCCTCTCATTCATCATCGGCCTCAACATTCTTCGAATTACTCTTGTCTATATATCACTTTGGGAATACAAGGAAAAATCCTGTCCAGGTAATTAATTTGTAATCCAATTATTACATCTCTACTATTTCAACATTTGAGAACTGATCTTACCTAGTGAAAGTCGTAAATTACTCGTGTGAAGTGTCGATTTTCTTAAAAGGCATCAGTCGACCAGTGCTTTTGTATTTGTGTAGTAAAAAATTGAAATAAAGGCCGAAACTTCAGCTTCTTTTTTTTTAAACAATTTTTATTTATTCCAGGGTTCTTGTGTCTCGTCCTTCTTTTCTTTTACATCCGTTATTTGTATAGTAGGTATTTTAAGCTTGACATGCTTATTTAACAAAGGCAATTATTAACATATGTAATAATAGAAGAAGAAAAACGACTTATGAAACTTATGATCTTTCTTCTTCACTATGCTGCTTGCAATTATTTTAGCCCCATTAGTTTAGAAGAACTTGGTAACTGCATTTCTGATAACTAAAAAGTTTTAAAGAAGGATTGTTGCAAGATTTATAATATTTATAACCAGTTTTGAATATTCAGTCGGAAAGTTTCCATGAAATATTTTAAACATGATTTCACATATTGACTTAAGTTTGACGGAAATGAAAAAAATGCCTTGAATTTCCGCCGCGCTTTACGAAGAGGAGGCAAATAAAAAAAAAATGACAGCCATCGATGAATGCATGTCAGTATTCAAATCTCTTTATGTCCATGAATAATCTGGAATTTTCTAGCTCTTGCTTATAACGATTTTTCTCATTCTTGTGTGGTTGCTTGTAGCACAAATAGAAATCATAAAAACTGCAAATGAAATTTTTTGTGATTTATTTCCCTCGTACATTAACATAGAAGTGCAATAGCAAAATATCTTCAAATTTACAGGTGGGAATGTCTTGTGATATTAACAATTAATAAAACTTTAATAAATATTTTTTTGCATTCATCAACATCTCGGATAGTTAGAGAGTCGGTCGTTTATATATTCATTACAAGGTATTTCACACTTTGGGTGTTTAAGATATTTAATTAAAAGGTATCTCGGCTTTGGAACGATGTAATAATGTAACGTTTATTTTGAAAGTTGTGTAAGCCCATTTTTTCGTATTTCGAGATATTTAAGGGTTTCATAATACACAAAAAGGTTTGGGGTTTGTGTTGGCCAGTCCAAAAGTTCGACATCATTCCGACCAAATCATCCTGTTAAAACTCTTGCTGTGTGGCACGGGGCGTTGTCCTGCTGGGAATGATACATGTCTCTACAAATAATTGTCACAGAGTAGGGAGTATGGAATTGTTCAGAATGTGGAAGTATTTCGTAACTTCAATTTTTCATTGAATACATCCAATGACCCAAGTCCAAACCACGAATAACAGCTCCAAATCATTAGATACGCTCCTCCGAACTTCACTGTTGGGACGACATAGGCGGGAGGGAATAGTTCTCCAGGTAATCGCCACATCCCACACGGCCATCTGAATTCCAAAAGTGTAAATCGTGATACGTCACTCAACAAAACTCGAGGCCAACGAGTGACAGGCCAGGACACTCAAAAGTCACATGATCATCGGGGTCTGGGCAACAATCCATCCTTCATTGTTTCCAACAAACGAAAAAATACTGATTGTTAAAATCCAAGATGGAGACAATGAAGGGTGAATTGTTGGCCGGAACCCGATGATCATATGACTTTTGAGTGCCCTGGCCTGTCTCTCGTTGGCCTCGACAAAACTGCCTTCCACTGTTCTGAAGTTCAGGAACAGCGAGCTTAACACCAGTTCGAACATCGTTTTGCGTTTACAGGAGTGATGTAAGATTTGTGTGAAGCTGCACTACCACGAAAACCTCATTTCCGACAGTTTTAGTGCAAACAGGAAGTTCGGTAGTATTTTCAACTTCAGATGTTAGATCAGCTGCAGAGGGGTGGCGTGATTTTCCGTCTAGAGGTTCTCCGTGCCCGATCCGTCTAGAGGACTGCCAGGACGCGATTTTGCAATGGTTGCGCCGCTAGATTTCCATCTTCGAATCACATCGATACTGTCGATTTCGGAATGTCTAGACTGCTCGCAATTACTCGAATTGAAACATTGTTGATATGGTACCCAATCACCATATCCCGTTGTGGCATTGCGTTCTTGTAACTAGTTTTATAATAAGGAGACGCATCTTATATACAGGATGTTCCTGAATGGTCTATACAGACTTTCAGGATATGTTCCAGAGGCCAAAACAAGCAGAAAATGTCATATGAACATCGGGTCGAAAACGCTTCTTTCTAGAGTTATAACGGTTTGAAGGTGTCCTTCAGTAGACGAAATTCTGTTAAAGCGTATAGAAATTGCAAACTGTGATTTATTTCTAGAGTATAACAAGATACTACATTTGCTATAGCAAATGCTCAAACTGGCCTCCGTTAGATTCCAAGGTAGTCTGTACAGGTCGCCGCATGGATTGGCGAACCTGTTGGAAAATACCAGGTGTGTGACGAATGATGTCGCAGCAATCCAAGACCCGGTATTATTAACAATGGTGCTGCAAGAACGTTTCGAATCTGGTGTTGAAGAGAGCACAATTTTCTTCGGGCGGTCTTTTGAATTGCGTAAGTCTTCTTTACTAACTCTTCTTTCATAAACAGAAAGTAATCTGATGTGATTTGTAAGAAATGCATATCAAAAAATTTAATCGCAGAAGAGTTACACTATCATGTTACTGCCATATCAACTGAGATCCTCTTTAATGCTTACCTGGTCTCATGGCCTTTTTCTTGATTGAGAAAAACCACAATGAAATAATGCTACGCGTTTTCCTACTCGTTCTGTTGGTCAGAAATATTAGTTTGGTATTAAATTTCTTCATTATGGACCAAAAATCCTACTTCGTTCTGATGCAGCAATCTACATGAGATTACTGTCTGCCCTTTGCGAGTTATTACATTTTTGTATTTTCAACTGCTTTTGGATCATCGGGTATAAACTAAATCGCACATAAATAAAAAGAAAACAATACATAAATCAATTTTAAATTATTTATTTTCTCAATTTTATTTTCAAAACTGGTATTGCACCACTTTCATAATAAACGGTCCACGTGTAAAATATCGAGTTTAAAACGTTTTGGATTCCTTTGTTTTAACATTTCAACTTGAATTTCGAGTGAGCCAATCATTTTTAAATCAAATAATTTATTTGTCGTCAAATATTGGCCAGGTGAATTGGTTCAAGTCGATGGTTTAATTATTTTTAAAAGCAATGCCCACTCCTTTTATTTGACAATTAAAGCTGCTGAATGGGAAATTTAACTAACGCTACACTTTATAGATTATAATCGTTTAAACTGTGTGCTACAAGATTCCTAAACATAAGTTGAAAGGGTCATGTATTAGCAACATTGAAAAACGTCATTTACTTAGTATGAACACAGCCAAATCTTTATTATCGATTTTTTTATTTTTGGTAATATTATATTAATGGTCCATTAAAATATCGATCAGTCTAAGGAGATCCATAAAATGCGTTACATCTACTGACAAGATTAATTCTAATTCTGCAATCAATTAATCCATGACAGAATGATCTACCAATAAATATACCAACTAATACCCGCGACATGGTGCCAGATACTTTAATGACAATAGGATTGAAATTTAGCATATACATATAAGGTGCGTCACATAAATATAAGACCACCTATATTTTCCCTTGTCTGCAAGAAACAAAATAAAATAATTAAAACATTGTCACTGTATCAGATTCTCACAACTATTATTTATTGTCTCCAAAGAAAATAATGGAAAACAAACAACAACAAGAATAAGAATTTATAAAAATAGAAATTAAGCTGTTCCATAAGTATAGGACCAGCATCACTTAATGCCGTTTTTCGAGCAGAAAAATTAACAAAGCAGTGATTAATCAGTCAATAGATGACACTGGTGATTACCTAATAGGGTTGCCTCCACAAAAACTTTCAAGTGGCTTAAACAATCAACTTAAACACAATGCCTCGTTACACCACCTTGTCAGACTATGAAAGGATCAAATTGATGCTTTGAAAGCTTCTGGAATGAATGTACGGGGTATAGGAAAGTCGGTCACTTAAAGCTGTACTTAATTATTCGAAAGCTAGTGCTCAGTATGGCCAGAAAAAGAGACCTGGGTGACCTCAGAAAACGACTAATCGACAAAAAAGGGGCGATTATTAAAAAAATGAAAGACCCCACAACATCTTTGCGTGCGGTGGTCAATTCTGAAGATGTTCCAGCATCAAAATCAACTGTGCAACGGATTGTGAAGCAGGCATCATCTCTTGTGTACACGAAAAGAAAACAGCAACCTGCACTCCAACTGCACCACAAGCAGAAACGGTTGGCCTTTGCCCAGTCAGTGATGTTCTGGTTAGAAGATTGGAAGAGAGGGGAGAAAATATTCAACTTAGATGGGCCAGACGGCTGGCAATATTACTGGCATGACATCAGGTGGTCAGAAGAAATGTATTTCATATGGGAACAGGGAGGAGGATCACTTATGGTCTGGATTAGCTTCGGATGGAATGGTAAAACCAATTTATCTATTGTTAGTGGAAGAATGAAGACTTCAGATTATCAACATCTGCTTGATATTCATCTTTTATCGTTTGCTGAGAAGATTGGAGGGACCAGATGGATTTTCCAGCAAGATAATGTCCCAGTTCACCGTGCAAACAGCACATATGAGTGTTTTTTTAGCAAATTGGGTGCAAATTATGAACTGGCCTCCCCTATCTCCAGATATCAATCCAGTGGAAAATGTTTGGGGCGCTTTAGCCGAATCTGTTTACGCAGGTGGTAAACAGTACCGCAATATTGAAGAATTAAAGTATGCTGTGTTGAATGCCTGGGAAGAAATTAATTCAGATTAACTGCAAAACCTGGTCACAACTATGCCAAACCGAATTTTCAAAAATATTGAAAAAAGGGATGATTTATTGGGCATTAAGTGAAGCTGGCCTATACTTATGGGACAGCTTAATTTCTATTTTTATAAATTCTCATTCTTACACTAAATAAATGGAGCCAGATACTGTGGACAGACGTTAGAATAAAGGAGAGGAAACCACTAATCCACATAAGGTTTTTAATCAGACGATGGATGCACATTTCGGCAGCCAAGCTGCCTTCTTCAGCATACAGGAGAGCTGAGAGACATTGGAAAACTAATTAGCCTACCAAAATTGACCAATAGCAGAAACACCCGAACTGAAGATGACCAGCAAACGACGACCAATGACGACCAAGGATGACGAACCAATCATATCCCTATTTAACTGTTCCTACTTTTTATGAATTTGTTAATATTTTTTAATTGGCTATTGTTTTCTATATAACATCTTGTAACTTATTCACAATTCATCAGAATAGCTTACCTACTCTGATCGAAGCTCTCCTGTATGCTGAAGAAGGCAGCTTGGCTGCCGAAATGTGCATCCATCGTCTGATTAAAAACCTTATGTGGATTAGTGGTTTCCTCTCCTTTATTCTCATTCTTGTTATTGTTTTTCATTATTTTCTTTGGAAACAATAAATAATAGTTGTGAGAATCTGATATAGTGGCAATGTTTTAATTATTTTATTTTGTTTCTTGCAGACAAGGCAAAATATGGGTGGTCCTATACTTATGTGACGCACCTTAAATTCTTGTGATAGACAAAATTACAAGACCATTACACATTTGTTTTAAATACTTAAAGAATGACCACATTGACTTGTTTACAATAGCTTAACTAATTTTAAGAATGTTCAGCTAGTTTATGAAAACTACTGCATCTTAATGCAAATTTTATTTAAAATATGCGTTGTCATCGGACCAAATTATAAGACCGGTACATTGAATCTAGACATTAAAATTATGACGCAGCCCGTTGAATTCATCCACGGGATGATTTTGCTACTGTAGCTTATGCTTTGAAAAGTCTACAATAATGCCACGAGAAATTTGGCTTTTGCATTGAACAATACTGCCTCAGAGAGCAATTCTAACAAATATTAAGAAATTTAAAAGTGCTGGTTTAAATGTCTTATGCCATAGTATTTGTGACGTTTCACGTGTTGTTGTTTGTTTTTTTGTTGTTGTGGATGTATTATAAAAGGGAACTTTAATGGATAAACAGGGATATAGAGAATTTTGGTCTCTTAGTTGGGTGTCCTTCAGAAGGGATTTATTCTTGGGCAAATAAGTTTTAGGAGTTTTTCTGATAAATGATTTTGTGATGGAGTTTTGAAGGTTTTCTAAAATTGGATAAATAAAATATTGTTTGGTAAGGTGCTGAGTGTAGGAAGTATGGACCGAAACGGAAATAGGGATTATTATAATTTAAAGGTGAATTTCTGTATTTTTGGTCTTTTGAATATTTGATGAGGTGATACAATTAATTTTAATATATTGAGTGTCTTTCGTGAGTTTGAAGTTAGAGAAAGTTTGAAAGTAAGACCGGAAGTGGCGAGGTTATATATAGGAGCTTCTTCATGTGGAGGGTGTGAGACGGGCTTTTTCTTTAGTATGTGGAGGTAGAGCTTCGTGCTTGCCCTTCCTCTAGTACGAACATTAAGTAGAAAGTATGTAAATGATGATGGGAAGAGTCCCAGTTGTCATTGCTTCAGTGTAATCTGCATTGCGGGGTGGCAAATTCGTGTCATCTCTTCTCCTCTCATATACATAACATGGAGTCTCACCAAAATATTTAAACAGGTTAATGCTGTGTGAAGGGGTTGTTTTGCTGAACCTATTCAGAACTGATTGGACATTTATTTACCGTAATTTCTAAAGAGCAGAAAGAAACACCGAACTTAAATCTAACTAGCTTTTGTTAGATTCATTTATTTTAACATTTTCTCTTGTTTTGGAAATCAATTGAATGATCGACCAGTGAGGTGAATTTTAGTCTGAGTGGCATAATTGGTGATTTACAAAGAGAGTAAGAGTTACAATACAGAGAGTAATACAAGGAGCAATTCTTCAGAAAAATTCTACGGTAGAGAGTGATTCTTCAAGGATACTGCATAGAAGAGAATAGCATTCAAGGTTCATCGAAACATGCACCAAGTATATCAGAAAGAGAGGATGAATCTGTGGAACTCAATTTAGACATTTTGAGATTTACAATTGACTCAGAGTGATAGATCCAGATTCCTCTCTCAAAGTACAGCGTGTGATCTTCGAGTGAAAATTTGTGTGTAGTGCTCATAGAGTGATTTAAGTTATACAAATGATTTGTGTTTGTGATACCAAATTGGATATAATTCTTCAAGTGGCTGATTATTTGTAAGTTGATATTTGTTTGAACTTGTTTAGAGGTTAGGAGAAAATTGGAGTATTGAACTCATTATTTTATTTGCATTAAGTGTAGGTGAGACAGGATAGTACCTCAGAGTGGTTATCAGAGCTTAATGTGTGAAATAAATTTTTGATTAGTCTATTATCAGAAAGATTTAAACATTTCATAAAACTTTGCGTATTAATAACCTTTAAGCAGTTGCATTCTTTTCATAAATAAAATTTGATTAGTTAGATTTTCGTAAGATACAAGATCATTAGAGTTAAGTTTTTTTCCGATGCGGCAATCAGAAGATCCCGTTTCACGATTTAATGCATAGGCCTGTATATCGCAGAAATTGCAGTAGAATTTAATTCTGCTAATAGCCCTTGTATATCCTTGTCACTGTTATCAAAATCGCAGTTGTCACTATCGGTCTTGTTTCATATTCATAGTCCATTCTGCTAACCGATAGCGTCCAATGTGTGACATCACGAATTAGAAACTCCTTCCCACTTCTCGGCAACTTGTGACGTAACAGTTGCCGAAACATGGCGCCAGTGTCGATCGCAGGGGAAGGGGAAAATGAAAGTTTTTTTTTATACATTTTTATCAATTTTGAGTTCGAATTGAAAATTTTTATACATGCTACGTTGTTATTGAGACCTTCATCTTTCATTTTAAACAAAGTTGTTTTGGGTGTGGAGTTTACCTTTAAGAAATACACAATACGTGAGGTTTTTTGAAACTACTGCTACAAACCAACGTACATTTATAAACTGGAAATATAGAAATTGAATACTAAAAAAAGCAAGCTTAGCACGACTAGGAAATTCGAATAGTACAAGTCAAAATCAAAAATCTGTGGACAACATTATTTTTATTGTTAATGGTTTTCTTTATTGAGCTGTAGATGAATAATTATCAGACCTACAACCAAGAAATACATAAGACGGATTGTTTATTCAAATAACATGCTTGATATAAACAATAAAAAATATATATTAAACACAACTTAAAATAAAAGGCACAAAATAATCAAAGTTTGTGACAAAATACTGTGCACATAAAAAAAGAAAAATCATAATACTGTGGACAATGATATTTTAGCTGCACAAAGCACACTCAGTATTTAGTGGCATCTCCATGTGCCTTAAGAAGTGCAGTTATTCTTCGTGGCATGGAAGATATCAGCTTGCTGCATGTTTCTGGTGTTATTTTATTCCATGCATCCTGCACCTGAACTCTTAATTCATCCATTGTTGTTGGTCCAGCTTTCTTTACTTCACTTTTCAAAATTCCCCAAATATTCTCTATAGTGTTCATGTCTGGAGAATTCGCAGGCCATTCGATAACATTCACTCGTTTTCTTGCAAGCCATTCCTTGCTTGACTTGGCTCTGTGGCAGGATGCTCTATCCTGCTGAAAGATGCTGGTACGACCAAGGCGAAATGAGGCGATTGATGGAAGAAGGCTGGTTGCCAAAACACTTACATATTTCTCAGCATTCATAGTTCCATCAATGAAATGTAATTTTCCAGTCCCTTTGGCACTTACACAACCCCAGACCATGCATGATGCTGGAAACTTAACACTTCTTTTTATACAATTAGAATTATTAGCCTCATTCTTTTTTCTCAGCACTTTTTTCCCACTTTGGTTAACCACGGAAAGTTGAAATGTGGATTCATCAGCAAATACCACTTTGTTTCATTGTTCGATAGATCAATCAGCTCGCTCTTTGCCCACTTCACACATTTATACTTTTGCACCTTTGTGAGAAATGTTTTTTTTTAGGAGTATAAAATTTATACCCAAGTTGATATGTGGTTGATACAGATACAGTTTTCCCGATGCTGGCTGACCACTGTTGACTCAGTTCTGGTCCTTGAGCAAATCTATTTTTCTTGATGATAGAATGAAGCATTCTATCATCACGACTAGAAGTTGTTTTAGTTCGCCCTGTTGGCTTCTTAATTTCAACATTGCCGACTGTTTTAAACTGGTTAACTATTTTGTGAACTGCACTTTTTGATAGTTTAAATTTTATAGCAATTTTTCTGATTGATTCTTTGTGTTTATGGCATTCAATAATGCGTTCACGAATTTCGAGTGGTATTGCTTTTGTTGAAGCCATTTTCTTAAGTATAATTTTCTTAATGTAAAAGTATAAACCTTATATCTATAATTCGATAGTGAACTGATCCTTATGCAAATTACCTCATAGAGAATAAATTTTATATTAAAAATAGCATTGTCCACAGTATTATGATTTTTGTTTTTTTTGTGTCCACAGTATTTTGACACAAGCTTTGATTATTTTGTGCCTTTTATTTTAAGTTTTGTTTAATATATTTTTTTAATTTTTATATCAAGCATGATATTTGAATAAACAATCCGTCTTATGTATTTCGTGGTTGTAGGTCTGATAATTATTCATCTACAGCTCAATAAAGAAAACCATTAACTTAAAAATAATGTTGTTCACAGATTTTTGATTTTGACTTGTATAAGCACTTGAAAATAAATGTCGATAATCACTTTGAATTAAATGCCTTAAATCAGACAATAATAGCAATCAATTAAATAAAAGCCATCCAGTAAGGCTCTATTACTTCAATTAATACAATAACTAGAATTTGATAAAAGCAGAGTATTGAAAAATATCTGCATTAGAAATAATAATCCGTCAAAGGCAATGCAATGTAATAACCCACTTTTGAGTATAATTTAGGTTCAATATAAACACTATCAGTAAGAATGACCTCGCTATTCTTAAAGAAAACTAAATGTCTCTTAAGTCTGAATATAATGATACAGTCCTTGATAATTGAAACTTTTCGGTCCTTATTAATTAAGTTCTATCCAAATAAATCCGACAAAGCTTTAATGTAACTGCTCCCAATAAACATTCCCTAAAATGAAATAAAACAATTATTGGTGTCGGAAAAATGATACACTTAATTTCACTGGTTCGAGAATTAGACAAAACTGTATTCTTAAATTTGAGTCTTAACCAGTTCTATTAAAGTCTTAACGATACGGAAACAATTGCACTGACACATTAACTAAAACCAAACAGTATACTAGAACAACAGAATAGCATTAAGCTAACTAATATTGGCAATTTAAACTTTGCTCTTTTAGCAAATAAAAGAAATTACGTACTCTAAATTCAGCTAACATTCACAGCCTATCGGCTGGCAGACAAATTTTATCACACTAGAATGTAACTCCGCCGTAATTTCAAACTTTAGCAAAGCGTGTTGCTCTTTACGGCATGATTTTACGGTTTTCCCTTCACCGGAAGCCAGACACGTCTGAGCGATTATCTGCATGATGTACGGTGACGCCATCTGTAGAGAAGATTTTAAAAGTGGGCGACTTATTTTGAAGGGGATTGCGAAAAACAGGGGCTTGGTTTTTTGGGGGGGTTCATTCTAAAAGTGTGGGTGCATTCTTATGTTGGTTAGGCTAACTGAGGTTGGGTTAACTTAGGTTTAACCATAAAATGAGCTCCCAGAAGTTTCTGGGAGCCATTTCTTGGCCAATAAATATATTTAATTCGAGTACTGTTGGTGCCCCCCTGCATGTGGATTCTGACATTAGAGGGCGTGTTTTGGCTGTCTCTTCCCGTCGTGCGCTAGCTGTTGCCATAGCAACCACACAATTGGCATGTCGCGGTCGTTTCGGACTATTTGTGGATTTCAGATTTTCTTTTTTTCTGCTTTCTGGATAATTAGCCATTGTCGAAAGGAACCATGTCTTAAAGGTAAGCCAGCATTTTTTTGAGCGTTCTGGTGTTGGGTTAGGTTAACTGAGGTTGGGTTAACTTAGGTTTAACCATAAAATGAGATCCCGTAACTTTCTGGCAGCCATTTCTGTGACCACTAAAAAATACGGATCATTAGCCTCCTGTAACCGGCCGAGGGAAAACCAACTGCCCCCTGTAACCAAATAGGTTGGGTACGTATATAAATCGACGTCGCCGTGAGCGAAGCGAGGGAGCGTGCGCCGCGGGCAGGGGACGCTGGAGCGGAGCGATGGCGTCCGCGTACTAGTATTGTAGAAGTGGCGGCTAGTATTGCGTCGTGGTCAGATAGTTCAATTTAGTCAGTTAAGTTTTTTCCTTGGGTGACCTCTTTCAACACACGGCAGGTCGTTCATCACTGGAACTGCTTTCAGACTTGCTCGCGTTTGTTCAATTCAGTTGTAAAATCAGACGGCAGGAAAACCAACAATAGGCGGCGCCAGCATACGGCAAGATAATCGCTTGGATGTTTCTGGCTTCCGGAGAAGGGAAGATGGTAAAGTTTCCCCGCCTTACTCGAATTTAGCGTCTACAATAGAAGGGACCCACTTGGTTTCTCGTGTAGACATGCAGTCCTCGTGGAAAAGTACCCAGCAAGCAATTGAACTCCAAACAGCAAACACACGTAGTGTCCTAAGTTCGAGGTATGTAGTATGGCTCACCGTTACTGCAGGCATGGAAGGAGGAATCCTGACGCTTCGTCGTTAACTACGACGACCCGCTCCCCATTCCGCTGGAATGAAGCCTTCTCGTCGTTCTTCACCGCTTCGCTCTCACTTCACTCGCCCGTAACGGTCTCCGCTATTCGCTAGTGGCTGGAAGAATTCGCCGAAACTATCGTCGTGCTTCTCACGTTAAAGTCGTCGAAGCGCTCGTCTCTCTCGTTCTCTCCACCTTCCTTTCTCCTCCTCGCCGTTTCTCCGACTGTCTTTCCTTCTCCTCCTCTTCCAAATAGAATCTCCCGCCTTCTTATTTTCGTATTTCCTTTCGAGAGACCTCTGCCGCCAAAACGTCCTCGTTTTATTACAGCGAGGTTCCTTTCGCTGTAACAAACATCATATTTAAAAAAGCGAAAACATCCGTTGACTGGTGAACATAAAGTGGCGCGTCTGAATTTAGTTCGTGAAACAATGTCTTTGACTCATGAACATAATTTTTTCAGGTGAAAAAATTCAACCTAGATGGGCCGGATGGATATAGTAGCTGTAGGCACAATACATGTAAGGACATGCAAACGAGCCTCCAAATGGATGGTGGCTTCTGCATGGTTTGGGCAGGCTTTCTGCACAAGGAACAGCAGTCATATCTGGTCGTATGAATGCATTGATGTATGTAAATTGTTAGAATAGCAATTGCCTCGATATAAGGTAATTCTAGGAGGAGAGAGCGTTGTGTTTCAGCAGGGCAATCCCCATCTCACTCAGCTAGTTATAATGGTGGTTCAAAACCAACAGAATTGCCGTATCGGATTGGCCTGCAAGCTCACCGGACCTTAATCCAATGGAGAACCTGTGAAGTCAACTAACAAGCATTGTTTAAGCCAAAGAACGTCAATATTCACCAGTGCAAGAGCTAAAGAGTACTATTTTAGCTGGGTGGGAAGCAATTGACCATTCTTACATATTAAAGCTGATCGAATCTGTTAAATCTCATGTTCGAGAATATTTCCAAGAATGGTGGATGCACTAAATATCGATGGCCGACAAATACATTAATTTAATTTTGGTTTTAAGGTTGTCTTATATTTTTGTCACGCGGAAATTCCGAATTTGCATACTTATTCTTCATTACTGTAAGTACAAGAACAACCATGAGATTGCTTGAAAAAATATACTTTTGTATAGTCGTTGTGGTTATTAGGAGCTTTAGCAAAAAGCTACTTATAAGAATGCGCCCTTGGTCTGTACGTTTATCAAGCCGGCCGTCCGCCGTTTACATGATAACTTGAAAACTGATTAACTTTTTCAAATTCTGTTTTCAGAAATATGACCATCAAAGTCTTAGCTCGGCCGTATCAACTTTTCAGAATTTTTCGTGGACCCCGTCAAGTCGAATTCACGTGCTAAAACAATGACTGTAAAGAATACCAAGATAAAGGCATGTCATATAACAATCGATTTGTCAAGAAGGAATATACTGTTCCTTTCAGTTCATCTTTTAGCATTATTGACATCGGCACGCGCACGTGAAATCGCTTTGTCGACGCACGATTGCTCAAGTGCTCATTTATTAAGTAGCGGAAGAATGGAGCTAGTTATTGGTTTTATTTTGTCCGTCCGTCCTCTTCATAATTTCTACGTTTTTTGAGGTAGAAAGTTGAATTCGGAATGTAGCTTACTATGTGTATGTCCACCATCACTGTTTAGTGTGGTTTTAATTGGTGCATTGGGTCGTAGTTACGGCGGTGGGAGTCAGAAGGGGAAAAAGATCTATATGCTATTTAGATAAGTAAAAGAGTGAAGTGAAAGAGATTCCTCTAGGCAAGATCTACAGGGTGTCCAAAAAGTCTAGAAATATGGCTGATCTCTCAAAGCTGCCAGGTAGGCGAGATCTGATGTGTGTGGTTTATAGGTAATAGGGGGGTGGGGAATTCATTGCCGCACTCAAATTCGACTTTGACCCCCAAATTAAAGGTCTTTCATTTGCTAACTCGAAAACTATTAAAGATAGAGAAAATTTTTCGATTGCTACCCTGTAGAGCAACACCACATTAGTCTAAAAACAATTTTTAATCACAACCTTCCCCTTGAAAGATTTTGAGAAAATTGGCGAGAAAGAATCACACAAAGTCAGCTTGGGCTGGCCAGGTTGCCTGAGGTTTCTAACACATTTGAATTGCAGTGAAGCACACCGTTGGGCATTTTATTTCCTTGAGTGACTTCTTAAAATTGTGTATTATACACTATGTCAATAATTCTTGCTGCATTAAAACTTAAAATGAAATTAAAATTTTTAAAGAGTAAGTATTGAATGGTCCTATGAGCATTTTTACACGCCAAACCTCAGATGTTTAAATTATTGATGAAAATTATTGGGATCCAGGCTGTGGAATTTTCTTTCCTATTTTCATCAATAAAATTTTTAGCTCACGATTAAGGCGACGCTACATGCGCTATTAGGGCGATTATACATGCAGCGATTATACATTAAAATCAGCAGTTTATATTGGACATTTTAAGAAGTTGGCGACCTGCTCTAGGATGAATTCTACATTGTATGCTTATCGGCCTTGGTGGCTCAGTGGTTGCGTGAACGCCTCTGATGCCCGAGTACGCGGGTTCGACCCCGGCCGAGGACGACGAGGATTTTTCAGGGGGATAATCCTGAGATCACGCACTTCCTTCGGAAGGGAAGTAAAGCCGTTGGTCCCGGGCAGTCGTTTGCGGCCCCTAAAACGCCGTCCTGAAATGACCATGGCAGTTGAAAAGGACGTTAAAATTAAACAAACAAACAAACCAACCAAACCAACATTATATGCTTAAACAAGAATTGAAACAATGAATGGAAACTGAGTAACATTTGTCCCGAGTTTTTAGATAATGTCACATGCATATCCTGGCTATTTCTATTAATCCTGCATATGTTAACACTAATTAAAAGCCATTTTCGAGTTATGGGATTTTGAGTGTTGTATACAGGGTGTTTTTGAATTGAGTACAGATTTTTTGGGAGAAGATAGAAGAGGTCCTTAGAAGTATTTTTTGTCATATGAACATGGGGTACCCGCAGCTCCGTTTACTTACAATACTGCATTGACCAATCAAATGACACCGGGACGCAGTGTGCGTTGGTAGGCCTAGATTATTTTATTTTTAGCAATTAACACAAGCAATCTACTGTAATAACTTTTAAAGTAATTGTTTGCAAAGAAATTTCAAGGTGCACGTGCTTGTTTGTTGAAAAGTCTAAGGACAAACTTCGTCAAGGAGATTCCATGGTATCCAACCCCTTTGTAAAATACGATTAGTCCATATGTAAATGAACTAATCTAATCGCATTCTGGGAAAGCAGTAGGTAAAGATTTGTTTTAAAAAAGTTCACTTGATGTACTTTTTACATGTGTAAAGTTAAACAAACAGTATGAATCGTTTTACATGGAATGATTATGCAGACATGCATCTGTGTCTCGGTGCTGCTGGTACCATGGATGGTGCAAGGCGTTTGTATGCTGAACGTTATCCCAACAGAATTCTTCCCAATTGTATGATCCCCGGCGTGCTTTTGCGGAATGGTTTATGCAGCAACAGAATAGGATTCCAGACTTTCCTTCCATGGTTTTTCTGGACAGATGAGGCAACGTTTACGCGAGAGGGAATGTTCAATAGCTACAATAGTCATCTGTGGTCTCATGTCAACCCATGTGCAAAACATGTTAACAGTTTTCAGCATCGTTTTTCGTTGAATATTTGGGCTGGCTTGATTCACAATGTCCTGATTGGGCCATATCTCCTACCATGCCGTCTTAACAGGCAAACATACCTTGGTTTCCTGAAGGAGGAGCTCCCTGGTCTTCTTGAAGATGCTCCACTAATGACCAGACATTTGATGTGGTTTCAACAGGACGGCGCACCTTTGCATTACAGAAGAGCAGTTAGAGATTACCTAAATGAGACATATCCTGGTCGTTGGATTGGTCGTGGCGGACCAGTTGCTTGGCCACCGAGATCGCCAGATCTCACACCGATGAATTTTTTTATATGGGGAAGCATAAAATCAATGGTGTACTCCGAACCCGTAGATACCGAAGAAGAATTGGCGGCTCATGTTGTCGCGGCAGCAGGTGACATCAGCGACCGTGCAAATCAATTGTTTCCACGCGTACATCAATCCATCATAAGGCGTTGCGAATTGTGCTATGAAGCAAATGGCGGTCATTTCGAACAATTACTGTAAAAGTCATACAATAGATTGCTTGTGTTAATTGTTAAAAATAAAATAATCTAGGCCTACCAACGCACACTGCGTCCCGGTGTCATTTGATTGTTCAATGCAGTATTGTAAGTAAACGGAGCTGCGGGGACCCCATGTTCATATGACAAAAAATACTTCTAAGGACCTCTTCTATCATCTCCCAAAAAATCTGTACTCAATTCAAAAACACCCTGTATATTGTACCGTATTTAGTAGGGTTTTCAGGCAGTTTTAATCACTTTGTAGCAATGGTGGCTGTAAGAGCGCCGCGAAAGCGCGACCTAGACCGGATTGTTAGAAGGAGGCCGGATTGTGCATGTGTAAACCATGGGTTTATGTAAAGCTCAGAGATTCCGCGATTTGGGATTAGCTTCGGTTTTTGGTATTAGAGCGGCTGTGATGTCATATTTTATAAAACCAAAAACGCTAAAAACGTTAAAACCGGGGTTTAGCTTCATTTTGGAGTGCAGCTATTGATTTTGCTTACAGAGATTGTTGACAATAACAAATAAAGGGTCTGAGAAAGTGATGCTCCACATTTTCTTTCTTGGATGCTGTTTTCCATTTAAAATATATGAAAAATACTTCTTTTAAAATATATGAAAATAATAGTTTCCTTTTCGCATAATCTCTATCAACTTTTACTTCTTTACGCCTCCGCGAACCAGGTGCGTGCATGCCTTGCCCGTTTCAGCTCTTTTCTTGCACACTTCCTGAGGATTTAGCCTTGAGCCTACCAACTAACAAGCTCTTTATGCGCAACCAAGCGAGTTGTTTTCAGACGCCATTGTAAAAGATTAGAACAACTGCGCTGTCTGTCGGAATGCCGTGCAATTTCGCGCATAAATGCGAGACGTGCCAATATCTGTTTTCTGTCTTTAGTATTGTATAAAATGTGAGGTACTATTTTATGAGGGTTTTCTGAGGAACCGTCGTACCGGGGCCATTCATTATTAATTTCTAATGTCACGGGCATCTTCCAACATAAAAGCATTTGTCCAGAATGTTTTATTCAGCTGGGTAAATTCTCTGCTTATGTTCAACATAGCACAGCCGACAAAGAAATAGAGAAAACATGCGTAAAAACAACTCAATAAAATATTAAGAAGCTAAAATGTAAATAACTGGGATGCTGTACAAGCTTAAAACATAAATAAACCAGAACACTTTCAATTGAAATTTTGCCTTGCTACTTAGCCCCGTGTTTTAAGGGCTTTTTCGCACTCCCTCCCCTGACCACGCTGCCAACGATTTTTCTCCAATCTTTCTTTGTGGCTTTTCTTTCGCCGTTCACTCCTCCTCCTCCCTCCTCTTTTTCTATCTTCCATCGCCCACCTCATTTGCATAATGAAACAAGAAGCAAAATGCCCGTGGTGGGCTCCATCTCATTTTTCGCGGTGTACTCCCATTTTGAAGAACACGGCAACTTTGAAAGTGACACTGGCAATGAAGAATGGTCAGGAGGCACTTCGCCTAGCAATACTCAAATTCCCCAAAATTAATGTTTTAAGATGAGCGCCTCTCCTTTATTTGTTTGGGGCTTTTTTTTTCATTCAATAAATTTTTATTTATTTATGCGGAAAAATGCCTTCGTGCATTAATAATTCGTTCAACGGCCTTCTCTTAAAAAATTAACAAATTGAAAAACGGGCGATCGCTTTCACGTCTTGCCTAAACGCCTTTTTAATCTTAAAACATTCTAAACACGGAAATTAATTTAAATTTAATAAGTAATCGATACAAAATATTTTGTCATGGGGTCAGCGTATTATGATCAAATTATTTTTCGTATGAAAACGTAGATACAAAGACTATTTGTAGATTGCATATTTTGTTCATAATGCTTTTAAGAAACTACAAATAAAGGCCCAGAGCAGTTATGTTAATAACATGCAGTCTTCTAAATATTAGCTTTAAAATTTGAAGAAATTAGAATATTGTCTGAAGTGAAGGCCCTCCCACCATTAAAATACAGGTTATAAAAAAAGATGAAGTAGATTTCAAATATTTATTTATAAAGAAAGCGGTAAAAGATAGAATCATATGCCGCACATCATTGTATAGAGGAAGGTTCAAAAATTGAAAAGCCGCTCTAAAAGTTCCATACAAAGCAGTAGTGGCGCTGTTTCTTGTTTATAGCAAAATTAAGGCAAACTGGGAGAATTAATGATGACGCAGTGAGGGCTTTGTCTTTTATACAGGGTATTTCAGAGCACCCATATCAGGCTTTTTTCTCGGTAGTTCGACGTCCTAGAGCTTTGGGGAAATTTACATGACTATAGCCTGTGTGAAAAATTTAATGTGGCTGTCTCATTTTCTGGAAATGGTTGGAAATGGGTATACCCGGTGTCCGCCCAACAATTTAAATGGGAACATGGGTCGAGTAGGGTGTCATATAGGATAGGTCTTGGAAAAAAACAAACAAATATTGTAGGAAGAAAATTTTTTTCCATTTGGTTTCCTTCAGGAAATAAACAATAAAAAACACTTTCAGGGCACGTGTCTGCAATTTTCCCTGTTGACGTTATGTTAAAACATTTTTACTTCACATGTTTATCTCTGTTGAACTGCCTGAAGAGGCGTTTGACATGTTGATGGTGTTAGGAGAAAGTCAGCAAAACTATTGTGCTGCGGAGAGGATGTATCGGCCTCGGTGGCTCAGTGGTTGCGTGATCGCCTCTGATGCCCGAGTACGCGGGTTCAATCCCGGCCAAGGACGACGAGGATTTTTCGGGGGGAAATCCTGAGATCACGCACTTCCTTCAGAAGGGAAGTAAAGCCGTTGGTCCCGTGTAGCCGTCTGTACGTTAAAGAATATTTGGGAGGCAAAATTTGCGGCCCCTATAACGCCATCCTGATATGACCATGGTAGTTGAAAGGGACGTTAATACCAAACAAACCAATCCAAATCGGAGAGGTTGTACACTACACGATATCCTAATCGTACACATCAGAATGACATCACAGCGGCTTGTGATTCGTGTAAGGCACAGTGTCAGGTGCAGCCCAACCATAACGCGGATGCTGTGATCTGTTCGAATAAGCCACATTTTAGGAACCAGCACAAAATTACCATTTATCACTGTTGTGGACGGACAAAGCCACGTTCAAAAGATATATCACACAAACAAGCATAAAGCACGTTTCTGGACTCAGGAAAATCCTCACTGTCTCCGTGAGGTAGACGACTAAATATGTGAGTGTGAATACGATGTGTGGCATTATCAGAGGCCTTATTATGGGCCCGTATTTCTTCCAGGGTAACCTGAATTAGTTTATATCGACTTTAAGGTAAACGTGCTGCCTGAACTCCTTGAAGATCTGTCCTTAGCGACGAGGGTTTACATGTGATTTCAACAGGATGGCTGCCCCACACCTGACTTGCGAATCGCACGAGAGGTCCTCGATCGCATCTTCTCCCTGTAGGGTTGGGCCCTTGGGTCTCCAGACTTCACTCCCCTTGATTTCTTTCTCTGGGACCCGCTAAAAGAAATTGTCTACCAAGAATTGCCGACAATGAGAGAGGATATGAAGGATCGAATAAGGACATACTCAAGGATTTATGGATTTATGTTTTGTTTACTATCTGTGAAGAGACTCCAACGTTTGGCACCGACTAAACCATCATCTTACCACCATTTTTAACTAAGACTGTGTTATCATCGAATGTCAACATCTGCGTAGAATTTCTTCTAGAATAGTCTCCAACGTTTGGATCTACATGAAGTCATTGTCAGTTTTGAGTGGTCGAATTTTCTTGCATCGAATTTAAGTACATTCCATGTGTACATTTTACTACATAGAAAATGTCATATCATTCCTTTAGATTTAAGCTGCTGTCTATAAGAGAGATTTATGGAATTGTAAAGATTAAAACTATTAGTTCGTTATTTTCGAATGCTCCATTTTGTAATTAACGTACCGGGTGGTTATAATTTCGCTTTCCTTAAATATTGAAAACCAGCGATCGCACGAAAAGGAACCGCACTGTGAACTTTGTCGAAGACATAGGAAAGAGAAATAATGAATGAGCAGTTCAATGGAAACAATTTTAGTGGGTTACGATATCATACAAAATGTTCACTTTTTGTGGACGTAGCGTTCGTTAAAATACAAAGTGTTTCGTTTTGTCTTTTCTAAACTTTTATCGTTGGGATGCTTAGCAAATAATAGCAAGGGCTCAGCCTGCGATTACTCGTTATGAACTTCTAATGGATTTCAACCTAAACGTCAAGGTGGCTAGTTGATTCTGACTTATTAACTTCTTAGAGCAGCCGGTTCACTTCTGAAGCTAAGGGTCCGCGTCTGATTAATTAATCTTGATGTTCCATATAATTTTCTGTTTAAAAATTAATAATGTATCCTTTTCAAATACATTTAAGTTCACTTGAAAAATTAGATTGATGGTTCTAATTTAAACCCTAATTTCCTTTTCTATTAAAGTTCCAACAATTTTCTCTAATTATTATAAATTAAGGACCGCTTGTGGATGGAAAGAATGTCAATAGGAGATATTGCTTGAAGATTATCAAAAAAAAAAAAAAAGCTATGCCGACCTTCTTGCTTTGACCTATTTGATTAGTTTTGACTGCTTAAATTCAGCTGATGGAGCAATTACAATGTGGAGAAACTCTGAGAAAATATAATTTTGAAAATTGTTAAGGAAATAACATTTTGAAACTTCTGAAAAACTGAATATTTTGAGCAGTTTTGTAGATTTCTGGACTATTTGGTGAAAGTGATGACAAATTATAAGTGATTATGTAGATGTGGCTATGTAGATATTTCTTTAAATATGACATATACGACAAACGTCTTCCTGGGAGATTTACGCTTCTTTCATGTAGATTTGAATGTTTTATAATAATTATTATTATTATTATTATTATTATTATTATTATTATTATTATTATTAATGGGAGATTTTAATTTAAATATACTTGACAATGCAAATCCAGGTATTAATAGGTATCTGAGCATATTAAGCCAATATGGGTTAACTCAAAGAGTCAATATGCCAACAAGAATTGAACAGTATGGTGGAAATATTACAAAATTTTAGATCATGTGATAAGTCTGGTTTTTGACTGGGATTGCAAAGTTAAAGTAGTTGCAAAAAAAGTTTGTTGATCATAATATTCTCTGGGTTAAATTAAATTGTGGTAGAAACAACATTGTTTAAAATGTTGGCAAAGATTGGATGATAGATGTAAAATTAGTAAATAAGTATATTAAGAAGGTAAATTGGAACAGGGTTTTAGAATATAAAAAAAGTGATAAATTTATGAATTTTTTGTTGAAAATTTTAAAGATATTTATAAAAAATCAAAAATTCAGGGTAAAAAAAAAGTGGATAACTCATGGAATAATGGGTTTAATAACGGAAAAAGATAAGGCATGGAAAAAATGCAAGAAAAATAATTACACTGGCGGAAAAAACAATCCCAACACCACGAAGGACTTGTGTTAGATGAATGAAATTTGGACAGTATATTCAGCTATGGTATTTATTCAATTGATTCAAGTTTCAAGGTTACAACTTATAGGGGGCGCCACCAGCGCCACCCTGTACATGCAAATGAGACATTCCAATGACAGATATAAAGGAGATCAGACGCGCGTCTGTGTCACTTCAGACACTTGTGGACGTGTGATAGAGTACGTAAAACATGCCTCGAAGGCGACTGAGACGTGAATATGGGCAGCTAACCCAGTTCGAACGAGGACGTGTAGTAGGCCTTCGAGAGGGTGGACTTTCGTTCCGTGCTATTGCAGAACGCATGGGTCGAGACGTTGCCACTGTGTACAACTGTTGGCAGCAATGGTCCATGGAAGGCGGGATTACCAGGATACCAGAATCTGGACGACCCCCGGCCACTGGAGACAGGGTTGACCGACGCATCTGTAGGATGGCTGTGGCAAATCGGACAGCATCTGCAGCGGACATTCGGGCTGCTGTGGCATCCAACGTCACTCCACGCACAATTCGGAACCGTCTCCTGGCCAGGAACCTCCACTCCAGGCGCCCTGTGGCATGTTTGCCTGTTACCCCTCAACACCGTGCGGAACGTCTTCAGTGGTGTCAAGCCAGAGCGAATTGGAGGGCAGAATGGAGGTCTGTGGTCTTCACGGATGAAAGTCGTTTCTGTCTGGGTCAGAGGATGGTCGCCCTGGCGTTATGGTATGGGGAGGGATTTCCTACGACAGCAGGACCCCAGTTTATCCCAGTCACCATGACGGCAAATGTTTACATTCGGACGGTTGTTGAACCCATTGTGCTGCCATTCATGGCTGGTATGCCAGGGGGGCTGTTCCAACAGGATAACGCTCGACCCCACACTGCCGCTGCAACCCAACGTGCCCTTCAGGGTGTCTACATCCTACCATGGCCAGCACGATCACCAGATCTGTCGCCCATCGAGAACGTCTGGGACATGGTCGGACGCCGTGTCAGGGCTCTTCCACAACCAGCAACAACTGTCGCTGATCTGACCATCCAGGTACAACAGGCATGGAATGCCATACCACAAAATGACATTCGGCATCTCTACGACCGTATGCATGCATGTGTGCAGGCCTGCATAGACAAGCGCGGCGACTACAGCGGGTACTAAAGTCCGTGCTTTTCACCATGTACAGGGTGGCGCTGGTGGCGCCCCCTATAAGTTGTAACCTTGAAACTTGAATCAATTGAATAAACACCATAGCTGAATATACTGTCCAGATTTCATTCATCTAACACAAGTCCTTCGTGGTGTTGGGATTTTTTTTTTCGCCAGTGTATAATGATGAGAATATGAGTGATTATAGAAAATTAAATAACATCGTGAATGCCCAAATAAGGAAATTAAAGAAAGAGTAATTTATGAAAAACTTTCAAAAAAATGAAAAGAATATTAAAGAAACATGGAGACTAGTTAATAATTTAGTGGGGAAAAATAATAAAACTACAGAAAATGAGGATACATTCATTGGACATGTAGAAGGCTTTAATAGTAACTTTCAAAAACAAGTTAAGATCTTTATAGATGGAGTTAAGGATGGAAAATATCATGGAAGTAAAATTATATCGTTATAAAATTCTACTGTTATGAATTCTGTGGAAGAAAAAGAAATTGAAAAAATTATTAGAAGTCTAAATATAAATAAGTCTTCAGGAATTGATGGAATTAGAGCAGGGGACATTAGAAGTAATGGTAAATTTTTTGTAAAACCGTTTACTCATTTATATAATGTAATATTGAAGACAAATGAATGGCCGGAACAGATGAAAATGTCAAAGGTTAGACCAATCTATAAGAAAGGTAAAACGACAGGTTTAAATAATTATCGACCAATATCTATACTTTCTATTAATACAAAAATGTTTGAACATTGGATTAAAAAAAAACTGGAGGAATTTTGGGAAAAGAACAATATTTTTGGTAAAGAAATATATGGATATAGAAAATAAATGTCAACCCAAAGTTTATTAATGGAATTGACACAAAAATTAAACAAATCCTTTCATCATGGTGTTAATTCAACAGTTATTTTTATGGATTTAAATAAAGCCTATGAATTGGTTAATCGTGATATTTTGTTTTTAAAATTAGAACAATATGGTATAAGAGGACAATGTTTAAATTTGTTGAAAGGAATGTATACGAATAGAATGCAAAAAGTTAAGGTAAATGATTCTGAAAGTTCAGTTTGTGAAATCCTCAAGAGTCAATATTAAGTCCAATAATGTTTAACACTTTTATAAATGATCTACCCAATTATGTCCCTAATGCACAATTTTATATATATGCAGATAATGTTGCTTTACTAACTATGCATAAAAATGAAGAAAAAGTTTTAAGAGATACGCAGAAAAATTTAGCTCTAACTATTAAATGGATGAAAAGTAATAAGATGAGTTTAAATCTGAATAAAAAACATTTAATGAAATTTATAATTCCACATAAACAATATGATAATTTCTTGAAGCAAAAGGTTTTTTTTCATAAAATGGAGTTTATGGAGAGCATGGAGGATTGGAAAGATAATTGCTTATGTAAATGTCCAAAAATCCAAGGACTTAAAAACATAAAATATTTAGGATTAGATATCGATGCCAATCTATCATGGCATATTCACATAAATGCATGTAATTTGGTGTCAAAATTACGCAAAATCTTATATTTGATGTTTTTTG
>JAHWFO010114413.1:249878-277904 GCA_023313115.1 Rhysida immarginata | reverse complement strand
AAAAGTGAATAGTGCATTACATAGAGGAGAAATGTGAGTATCAGATACAAAAAGAATTTTGAAAATCGGTTAAAAAATAAAAAAGTTACAGCCATGGAGGTATTACTTTTCAGCCCACCCTCGTAACTTTAATAGTCAATGATATAACTGTATACACAGATTAATAAAGGCTGGTTTAAGATAATGATGGATAAACAAATACGTAGTTTACAGTACTAATGTCAGAATTTAACACGGCACACAATCAGGTACAACCACTGCAACGGAGGCCCTCTTAACTTTGAGGCCAGTGTCGAATGCAATAACCTCGAAAGATCCTATGCCCACCATGAGGAGGGTGGGGGCTCCTTCCTAATAAGGTAAGATACAAAGAGCAGAATTAGCTCTAATTATGCGGTCCGCCAAACTCGAGGGCAAAAGTGAAATTGATAACGTGGCCGAGCGTATAATGGATAAATTACGACACTTACTTATAAACGTTGAGGCAGGTACAATCGTCGTCAAAAGTTTTGTCCCAGTCAAGAGTGCTGCCGTTTTTCAGAATGAACGTTTTCAGGCGCCACCACCACACGAAGATTAAACTAATATTTTGAAGGGGTCGCACCGTTTGTAATGAGCTTACTTTAAATGTGCTTTGCAGAGAAGCGAAACATTTCGTAAAAAAATTGGTATGAAAGTTCTAATCAATTGAGTATACTTTTTTAATTAATGCAAAGAAATTAAAAAGGCCAAGCTAATATAAAAGCATAATTAAATCTTAAAATAAAATTAGCAAATCAAACCCTGCGAGATAGACACTACTCTAATCACAAACGTCGTCCCAGGAGCACTTTAATTCTTAACGTGTTCAATAACTTAATTATTCCACTAATTACAGCACTAAGAATTCGCGCACACCGATTAGGTAGTAAGCAAAGGGAATGCACTCACGTGAACTTCGTCGGGAGTGGGTTTCGACGCAGGCTAAGCAAACCGCGTAATCTGGCGCCAGTTCGCGCAATGCCGCCTGCTCGCAAAACCTCTCTGTTGAAGCCGCCTGGATTGGAACTCCGTCGGCGTGACGATCCTCTTCTCGGGATTCGGCCGATGTCTCGATAGCGACGACAGCACTCTCCTTCGTTCCGCTGGCTCGCACTCGTCCCTCTGTTAAAATTTCGTCGGCTTCTTTTCTTCGGCGACACCACCTGCTAAAACCTCTGTATCTCCGTTCTCTTTCATTACTTCTCGTATTCCGTTCTTCCAACTCCTTCGTGCTCAATCCTCTCTCACTCTTAACTCCTGCATGAATTCCATTTCTTCTACTCTCCTTTTTCCGAACAGTTTCCTTCAGAATCTTAAATTGCTCTCCTCGTAATTTTTCTTCTCTCTTCCTTCCTCCCCTTTTCACTTTCTTCACTTTCTCTTGGTCTCTTCCGACCTCTCTTATTCTTGGCGGGGGTATTTTCTTTCTATAGCGCTTTTCCTTCTTCTCCTCTTTTTTATCTTCTCTGCATTCATATTTCGGACGATGCTCGTCCTTAATTTCTGACAACAATCAGCCCGTGGTGTTTGCGTCAACAATCGGCTGAGTGAAGAACGGTTGATGAAATTAATACATGCCGCAGCCGACGAAAAAGACACGCCCTGGCACTGAAAAGTCACCTGACTATCTTAGTCCAAGCAACAATGTAATGTTCATTGTTTCCATGTTGGATTTCAGCAATCAGTATTTTGTTCGTTTGTTAGAAACAATGAAGGTTACATTATTGCTTCGACTAAGAAGATGAGGTGACTTTTCCGTGCCAGGGCAACACCACCTACGGTGCGTTCACTTATTCGTTCGGAGTCATGCTCCGAGTCAATGTTATCACGTGATCAGAGTACTAGCGTCATGGCTCAGAGTCAACCGAGGCCGAGATACAGGCCAGGGCACTCAAAAGTCACATGATCATCGGGGTCCGGGCAACAATCCATTCTTCATTGTTTCCAACAAACGAAAAAATACTGATTGTTAAAATCCAAGATGGAGACAATGAAGGATGAATTGTTGGCCGGACCCCGATGATCATGTGATTTATTAGTGCCCTGGCCTGTCTCTCGTTGGCCTCGGAGTCAACATAACGACATAGGAATCGAAGACTTTGATCGTTACAATCATTTGTGTGCAGTATTGCCAATTTAGCCTTTTTTTTCATGCGCTTGTCTTTTGTTGGACATTTTTAATATAAATTAAACAATTGCACAGCAACCATCTACCATTCATTTAAAAGTCATCAATTCTCTTCAAAAACTCTCATCATTATTCATTGGTGAACTTGTTATTATTTATTCTTATTATTTATTATTTTATCTTCTACATTTATAAATGAGTATAGAATCATTCATGAATAAACAACATATTATACTACTTCGTTAATTAATGTATAATGCACAAAATAATGAAAATGAGCTTTTAAATTGAACACATCCTTGCTAAATTGGCAACACTGCTTGTGAACGATTCAAGATATTTTTTCCCTCTTCGCAACCTCCGGAGGCATCAGAAAAGCATGAGCAGTGCCCATGGTACTTTTGGTTATGGAAACCCTTTAATATTAAGTTATTTTTTATTAACAGGAATAAACAATAACATATTTTTCATTTTTTATTATTTTTATAAAAACAAAGTTCTGGTCATAATTGTAATTTTAATTTATTATCACAGAGGCTAGAGTGGCCAGTAGATCACAAGGCCCTGGCCCCATGCGTACAGATGGAACTGAGATTGAGCATATAAAAATGAATAATTATGCTGAAGAAGTTGTCTCGAATCAAATT
Organism: Rhysida immarginata; assembly: GCA_023313115.1. Lineage (NCBI taxonomy): Eukaryota > Metazoa > Arthropoda > Chilopoda > Scolopendromorpha > Scolopendridae > Rhysida > Rhysida immarginata. Next base: position 275,108 of record JAHWFO010114413.1, on the reverse strand, counting down.
TACGATAAATTTAATCTAAATTTTCGTTTGTATCGTGCCAAGCCTACAACAATGGAAGGCTAACCAATTATGGTAGGCTATGATAGTGCACTTTCGAAAGGTAGAGGCGACCATGTTGATGGTTAAACAACGTATGGCGCCATCTTGAAGAAATAAAGTCTTCTCTTCTCTTCTCTTGTTTGTGTGGTTGCCACGGCTCCTAACAAGCGCGTTCGCAAACATTATCTCATTGTAACAAAATTAATGATCGTTGAAGTCGCAACTTTGTTGGCACTCTTCATTGTTGCGTCGTCTTTCTCATTAAATTTTTTGACTCCGATGACTCCAGCTTGAAAGCAGGAGTTAAGGGAGTTAACCCGAGTCGCACTCCAAGCGAATAAAGAAACAAACTCCGAATGACTCCAAGCGTACCCTGATGTTTGATGTCAAGGGAGTTAACTCCGAGCGAATAAAGAAACGGAGACCAAATGAATCGGAGCAAATAAAGAAACGGAATGAGAATGACTCAGAGTCACGGGAGTCACTTGGAGTGACTCCAAGTGAATAAGTGAACGCACCCCTAGACAGAAGGCCTGCGCACAGAAACATCGTGCATTGTTACATCATTATCAAATGGCCAAATTTACGGCTTATTATTGGTAGAAATACGATTAACAATAGCCGCTTTTGTGTGATGTAACAATGTATGATGTTTCTGTGCGCAGGCCTTGTCTTTTGGTGGCGTTGGTCAGGGTCTGTCTCTTTCGTCAAGTACGATGCTTCCCTTAATGATTCACGTTTTAAGGGGGATAGTTATAAAAAGTAATAAATAAATAAAACAATAAATCATTATTATTTCTTAATAAATAAAGATCTCAACTGATTGTGTAATACACCCAATCCTTGCTGCTAAAACTGATACTATCAATATAAACAACCACATTCAGGACATGATTCCACGCTCTGTGACTGAATACTACTTTATTGAAGTGGTTACATGTTGATGAGAGATGCTGATGAGGCTGTAAACAGAGTTCCTTAACTCTCTCAGTCCATCTATTAAGTATTTTTTAATATAGACAGAAATAAATAAATATTCATAGCCTTTCTTTAATATTTTAAGGATGCAATGTTAAGGATGCAATGTCGAATTTTCCTGGGTGAACCCAATTGGACACAAAATTGCAGTGCGATAATTTAACAGAATTCTTTTCGGTTTTCCAATGTGAATACATACTTTATTTAGGCTTTTTCGTTCATATTCAAATTATTTCATCACACAAACAGCCCGAGCAACGCCGGGCAAATCAGCTAGTCTTTAATAAAGAGATAAGTTAAAGGCCATTTCCGGTAATATAAATTCAATTTGATATTTGTTAAAAACTCCCGCAAGAGCGTTGCTTATGATGTCATCTTAGCCAAACCGAGGCGGACGAGATTTACACGCAGTAGCGCGATTCACAGGAACAGGGCCTATGTCGATTGTCGTTGGCCTCAGTTTGGCTAAGATGACGTCACGCGCAACTAATGATTTTGAATGGAGGGGATTCCCCATTCCGCTTATTTGTTGCCTCTTAAGAAATTTGCAACTTTTTTCCATAAAAACTTGTTTTCTTTTTTTATGCTGCATTCTTTCTGATTATTTATTATCTCGATAGCTGCATTTTTGGTTACATTTGCCCTTTAAATTACTTACGAATAAATGAAAGACTAGTGAAACTAATGATTGAAACTGCACTTTTATCAGTAAGGCCCGGTGCACACTTCCTGCAAAAGTTATCGGGACGCTGCGTCATTTTCAATCGCATAAGAAGAAATGCAGAGAGACTACTGTTGGGATTCACACGGGACGCTGATGCCTATCTGACGCTGATGTCACTCCTGATAGTTATCGAGGTTGCCGCAGGTACCTGTGAGACGCTCGTCACATTCCTATACTCCGATAGCTGCCAGTGCGCATTTGTCTATAGGGGAGTGCACATCTACCGCAGCGTCGTATCTCATATCGTTATCCACAGCTTGAGAAGTCCATCTACACGATGTCTGATGAAAATGTGGACGTCGAACTTTTCATCGAAGAAGTAAAAACTTGCCCGTGTTTTCAAAGTGTGCATTGGAACGCCGATAAGACGCGTTTTCAAAGAGGCAGATTGAAATGACGCAGCGTCCTGATAAATTTTGCAGCAAGTGTGCACTGGGCCTAAGAGACACCGTTGGGAAAAGTTGCAGAGCGGGCAAAGTGAGCAAAATATTAATTGTAAAATTTGCGCACAAACAAGTAAAGTTAAATAAAAGTGTGTAATAAATAGATTAAAATTTATACTCAATTGTCAGTGTTGAGCACTTCACTACTCACCCAAAATATTAGTGTTGTACCATTTAAATACATGGTCACTTAACAGCGAAATAAATCTTAGCCGGACCCTAATGGCGTTATATCAAGGCTTTCCTCATCTTATGGCAGGTGAGTATCGTCCAACTAAATGAAAGGAAACGTGAACGTCGTTAGCTTAAATGCCACAGATGAGACTATGAACGAATTATATCTGTAAACACACACACACAGCGAAGCACGCACCAATTCGTGGTTTAGAAGGAGGGATAAACTTGTGCACACATATTAGAGTTCTCACACTGTAAGGTGAAATGGAAAAGTTCACTTTATCGCGCTCAGTAGGTAGGGATAGGTAGGGAAATTTTTTTTAAATGCTCTAATTTTATTAAATCCTGGCACTTCAACAATAGGCTGCAACGAGCGGTTGCGAGTAGGCTTGAGGAGAAAAAAGCAGCTGATAGATCGCGCATGATGGTATAAAGCAGCGGTGCCCAACCTTTTTTATCCGAGAACCCCACTCATACTGAAATAAATTTCGCGGGCCAGAACACAAGCAAAACAAATATTTAAAATTTTTATAGTTACTGAATTGTTGCATTTTATTAATGAGAAGTCTGCATCTGTTTTTCAGAATATAAAGGCGGACCACATGAGTGAGCTCCGCGGGCCGTAGGTTGGGCACCGCTGGTATAAAGTATACTATCTACCTATTGAGCCCGATAAAGTGAACTGTTCAATTTCATCTTTCAGTGTGAGAACTCTACGAAGCATTTTCTAACAGATCCGTGTGATGGTGAATCCCATGCTAGATAGGAGATAGGCCCATAAGCTATAAGGCCAATAACCCAATATGCAGCCGGTGCAGTGGGTCAAAGTACCTGAAAAACCTGGCCAAAACCTATTTTTTGAAAAGTTTTATATAATGCTAAAATCGTTTTTTTTTCGTTAATAAATGTCCAAACAATCCGTTTAATCCTGAAACGGTGTGTTATTTCACGTTCAGACATGTCTGAACGACGTGCGAAGTGACGGTTTACATAAACATGGAGAAATCCGACATTTGATATGCAACGACCTGATACAAATCCATCCTTGGCCATCCAATTCACCCTATCTCAATTTTATTGTCACATATAGAAGGATCTCTAAATCCTATCTCCACGCAACAGGGATGAAGTGGTCAAAGCTTTAAAACAAGCCTGGTCTTGCATAACAAGAGAGCAATGTGCTGCGCTTGTGAAGACAATGCTGCTCAATTAAGAAGTGACTGCAATTGTAGAAATTAATCTTTATTTTAATTTTTTGAAAAATTAATTTTTATAGGTTTTATAAGAAGAAAGATTTAAAAATATTGTCAAAAGAAAGAAGTACTTTACTTTTCGGTATAAACGTGAATCAGCTTCTTCATCCTTGAACCACAACACTATTGCCTGGCCTTATTAAGAAGCTTGTTCCAAATATTGAGCAATATTTGTTCGCTCTACTGAAAACGAAAAAGGAGAACTATTGATGTTGGGAACCATCGATAGAAGAGCATAGAGGCTTAATTTAAATTTGGTTTGGTTTGATTGAGAATACAATTCGATAATACACTAATTGGAAGAAAGTAATTGGACACTTTCGATTTTAGACGTTTTGTCGAATATCTAGAAAAATACTTGACGAATTATTCTGAAATTTCAGGGGTGTAAAAAGGATGATACACCTCATATATTTCAGTGAAGGTTTTCTCCCGACGGCAAATAGGGGACCAGCAAAGAAGTGAACCAAAAAAATAATGTTTGGAATCACCCTGTAAAAAATAATGCTTGAAATGCATTGTAGCTGTAGCATATGCTTAAGAGGCTTCTTTTACTTTTCTCTGTTCATTTGTATGAGAATAACACGTATATTCATGGAGATATACAGGTTTCTTTAAAAAGGTCCAAATGTTTTCGTAAGTTTTTTGTTTATAACACGCAGGATTTTCAATCCAATGCAATGCCATTTACAGGAAACTTGACAAACTACAGTACAGATAACACCCTGCAATCAGAATAGAAAAATATTAAATATTTGATGAAATATGAGCATTTTTACTAAATAATGTTTAACTGCAAACATTACAATGATTACCGCAAAACATTGTTACCTCATTCATTGTTGGTGCCTAAATCGTGAAATAACATCAATGACGTATAATAAAGATAGACTCCGAATCCTATTGTTAACAGCGGCAAAAATGAAGCAAATTGAGCCATGATAGTTCTGGGCAGGAGTGAGCCGTGGAGTAATTAGCTGTCTGGCCATGGATGAAAGAAACAGGATGGACAACTCCCTATACTTCCCCAGCAAGTTTGATTTCAGAGCGACATCTGTATTTTTGCATGAAAACTAACATCTGTCGTCTGCTTAGGGAGAAGAGGAAAGCTGTCCATAGGCTTATGGTTATTGTTGACATATTGCTAGGAGACCAGAAACAGCTGCAATTTCTTCGAAACTTATAATATATATTTAGATCATGTGTACAGTTATGATTTAATGAAGAAATCTTTTCCATTTTCATTTTGATATCTTTTAATGTAATTTTAAATATAATTTTTAAAGCAAAACTTTATACGTGTTTAATTAAATTGTTAAAAGAATCCTATATAATTTTAATAAAAATTACATTTTAACTCCAAAACTTAATATTTCAATAAACTAATTCAATAAAATAATAAAAAATACTTTAATACAAAAAAATTCAAAAGAACTCAATGAAATACGTAATATTTTTGCGATAGACGGCCATGCTTTTCTCCGCTAACAGCTGTGTAAACAGAAACCATGCGAAGCGAAACTAATCGTTTCGGTATTATTCACTTAAGAATCCAGAGGGCGCCACTGAAAAAAAACTCACGCACGACTCATAGGAGTCGTCCATCCTGTTTCTTTCATCCATGGTCTGGCTGATTTGTTTTTGAAGATTTTGGGCCTGAGTAATAATTAATACAAAACCAATCTTCAAAGTTAAACTGCGTACAACTGTACACACAGACAAGAAAAAGGATCAGGAATCATTTTTCACAAAAATAAATCAAAAATACGTAACTAAAATGAAAATACGTAACTGAAAGACAATCGAAACGAAATTGAAACTGAAACCATGATCGAAAAATTGTTTATAAAATATAATAAAATACTTCAAATACAAAGTAAACGAAAAGATAAACTTATCACTCCGTGATCGGTGTGTGAAAGAATTATTAATCAGCTACTCTTGTGTTTAGCCATGTGTTTTGCATAATCTTCACTCACTTTCGGCCATGACAGTTTTGAGCATGGAGCTTCCCAATTTGCTTCAAGTTACAACAATAGGATTCGGAGTCTATCTTTAATATACGTCATTGAATAACATTGTCTCAGCCTCATTCATTGTTGTAATGTAATGGCGATTATAATGACATAAATTGCCACCACGGCCGCTAATTACGTACAATTTATTATTTGTTTTTATTATTTTACATTTTATGCCATCTAATAGCTGCACGGATATTTACATAAATTCTTAAAAATTCAATAAAACCATTTAAACTCAAGGTTTCTAATGGGCTACATTACAATTACTTTCCTTTAGGATTTTCTTAAGTTGCATTAATTTAAGGAAAGGCCAATTAAAATACTGAGTGCCTCTGAAATTGGATGGGCTGAACAGTCAAAATTTCAGTATCTTATTTTATGGGGTGAAGCTATATTCTATCCCAGACAGTGTTTTTTTTGACAGACAGTAAATTGGCTTGAGTTTTTGGTTCGCTGGCGGATTTCAAGGTGGTACCTTCATTCCGTCAGGGGTTATCTGCCTGAAATTATAACCCAAATGAAAAATACAAAATCAGTTAAAATGTGTAAAGTGACCGTAGAGTTATAATTTACAAGCGTTAATTGTCTGTGGATGATTGGCGGTTTTAATTTGATTCCAGTTACGAAGCGCTTGTTTCTTTGTTAGTAGCAAGTACAGAGAGTTGTTAGGGAGTTATGGTAACAAGTTACAGAAAGCCAGAAATGTTGGAAAAACCATTTCGTTACTCGTATCGCAGTTTCCATTGGAACGCAGAAATGCCAAGCTCAATTAATAACTACTCCGGTTAACACACTTTCCAAAGACCCTCCCTGTTCGCGGTCGTCTCTGTCCGAGGGCCAGTTAAGTAGGCCAAAAAATCCATAGGCGATGCGTCCACCGACTTGACGGATATGTCGCTGAATGGAATGGGAGCGGATTCTAGTATCTTCTTGCATGAGTTCCAGGAAAGGGTGAGCAGCCATACTTTGTTTACCTCTGTATCGTAAAAACCGGGGATGTCACAGGCAAATAAGGGGGTTAGAACGTCAGTCTAATAGTACATGGCGTTGACTTTGATGAGGTAAATCAACTCTGTGTAAAGTTAACTTGTCGTTGTAGCTGTATTCTTTCACGTGTAACCTTTTGAAAATGTTTCCGTGTATTCATGGTACCATTTTCTGAAATCTTAGAACCCTTGGGCGGTAAAAGAATGGCTCGGCTCTTGTTGCAGTCCCTTAAATAAACATACGCCTCATCTAGTGTTACCACGTATTTCCAGTCTTTATCCGCCAGGTGTCGTTCATACAGTTTACGGCAGTTTGTCCGTCGCTCATAAGTATGTCTGGCACAAACTTTTTTACGTGGCTTTTATGTCGCTTTTCCAGTTGTAAATCACGGTTGATAATTGTGTTTACCGTGCATACAGATGTCCCTGCCTTCTGTGTAATGGCATTTCCGGACTTTCCGTATTGGATGGTCTCGAATTGGCCTGTAAATACACTTACACTTGTAAGTACATTTAATAATCATTAATATAGTTTATTTTTGCCTAAAATTTATGATAACACTTGCATATGAAATTAGGGTTCAAAATAATTCAGTAGCAATGCTTATTCAGAAGTTCGGTTCGAGTTTTAATAAATGCCCAATATGTCCCGGCCAGGATTTCTTGGTTTTAAGTAGCTTGTATCTATTCTAGTTATGTCACGAGAAATTGGCTGCCCCTTTCAGGGAAGAGTATTCACAATGTCCGTAAAAATAAATCTGGAGATAACCGTATATGTAGCTACTCTTGCATCCAATTTGACCAGGTTATGGAAGAACTAGTGCATACATATAAAAAATTCGATACTCCGAGAGAAAGATATAGTTCTTACATCTGTAGCCGCCTTCACGCACTCCATTACAATTCAGCAAATTTGTTAAATTAAATAACATTTAATTTCCAACAACATAATTGTATCCACTTATCTGTCGAGCTGTCATTTCCAACACTCCGCCAGTGCTCTCCACTGACTAACAATGCACAGTTCAAAGCACTCTTAACAACATTCGCCGTTGAGTCCACGTTCGTCTATGCGTCTCTACCATGCGAACCATTATCTTTCTCCCTATCACGATGCTTGCTCCTTCTCCTAACGAAAAAAGCTCCTCTCCTCTTGTTTGTCTTTCTTTTAAAATCTCGTCTCGACGCCTGAGCCAATCAGCCGATGGATGATGAGTCGACTAAAACATACGTGCGTTATCGTCACGATGATGACAATCGGTCACGTGACACAATCTTATTAAATTAAATATTTGACTAGGAAAAGATGGAAATTCAATAGTTATCAAGCATTCATCATTTTCAAAGTAATAAATTCATAATTTTAATACAAATTTTGCAAAAATGGCACAGCCCATATTCTAAAAAATTAGAATATTTGTAAAACTTTAAAACTACAGATAAATAACGATAAATTGTTCCGCTTTATTAGAGGCAAATGAAAAATTGATACAATTGCAACAAAGCTTAGAATATTCTATTACTTGTCAATGAAAACGCATTGTTTTTACTATTGTAATTCAAAATGACGATGCATTTTCCAAAATCAAAAATTTAGTTGACAATGGGCCGTAAAAGTGATAATTCTTCAGCAAGAAAATATGTGATAATCGCTTTTCACAAAACCTGACAGACCCAAAAGAAAATTGCTGCAGAAGTGAACTGTTCACAAGCCAATGTTTCAAACTGTTTGAATCACAATGTAAACACTGCACATGTAAAGGGTGTCCCACAAAGAACACCCCTATTTTAAAAGTAAATATCTCGGAAACTGAGATCGATAGAAGAATGAAACAAATGTTATGTTTATTTCGAAAGCTGATTCAGAAATTTTAAAATTAGTTATAAATTATTTACAGGTGGCGCTGCACGCTGTAGTCGCAGTGCGGAGTCCGAGAAATGGGCTATAAACTGTCGTTTGCAAGCAGCCATTACAATCACGTCACAATCGATTCAAAATGTGCACCTTTCGCAGCATAGAGATGGTGCAAACGAGGAATGAAATTATCAGTACGCTATATATAGCGCCACCTGTCGGCAACATTTGTTAACTAATTTGTAACTAATTTTGAAGCTTACGTATCAGATTTTTACGGCTTTCGAAATAAGCATTCCACTTGTTTCATTGTTCTATCGATCTCAGTTTCCGAGATATTTACTCTTAAAATCAGGGAGTCCTTTGTGAGACACCCGGTATGAAACAATCGCCAAAACTATGGTCCAAAGAGTTCAACATCGAGATGATGGACACCTCAAGAGGATTGTGAAGAAGAACCGTTGCAGAAGCATCTATCCTCATTTGCAATGGAAAAAGAATGGTGTTGATGTATCTCGGTCAAAAACATTACGATAATTTAAGCATACCATGAAGTGTCAGCCTAGTGTAAGCATACCTTCGTTACTGTTTCGTTTAAGTAGACGTGACTGATGGTCGTTCGTCGTAATGTCGCAATTCGAACAGAGTGCGAACATCAAGTTTATGTGCAAATTGGGCTGTTATGGGCCATTTCGACGTGCAAGCTTTGCAGAGGTGCGCGATGCGATTCGGAGGAAGCGGTGCAATAAATGGCAGGGACAGTGGTGTCTGCTCAAGGCTTTGCAAAAGTTCTTTTACACTCTTTACATCCCCCAAAAATGGACTGCTCATGATTTGGATAATTCCCATTTCCACAAAAGGATCAAATAATATATTGGAAATTACGTGTTAACCTCTGAGTGATCCTAATGTCCACGACAAAAGCGATGGAAACGAAACGAGTAGAGAACGCTGCTCTCCTGCGCGCGGGCCACACGAAGTCCGAGATTGCCAAGCTCCTCAAAGTCAGCCGGATGACCATCCGCAGAGTTGCGGACAGGCTCAAGAATGGGAGAGACCTTAAAGATCAACCTCGTTCAGGTAGACCTCAAGTCGTCAACCGTTTGGCTGTGAGAAAAGCCTTCGAACAAGACCCGACGCTCAAAATGACTGAGCGGTCAAAGAAGAAGGTGGAAAGAGCGTGAAGCCTCTGCTGACGGATCGGATACGGGAACAACGTCGGGAGCGCTGTCGCCGTCTTCTCAACGACTTGAAGAGTCATGGCGAGCGAATTGTCATTTTCTCTGACGAAAAGACCTTCACGGTCGATCCTGTCGTCAACAAGCAAAACGACTGCGTGGTAAGCTTCGGCCAGAACATCTCCAAGGTCCGGCATCTGTGATGATGCTCGGAATCGTGGCGTCGAATGGCAAGAAAATGCCACCCGTGTGGTTCCCAAGTGGATACCGGCTAACGGCGGCTGATTACAAGGACATCCTGGCCACAAAAGTCCGTCCCTGGGTGAAGAAAATGTCCAAGAATGCGGACTACATCTTTCAACAGAACAGTGCCCCTGCCCACACGGCCAACATTGTGCAAAACTGGTTGGGGTCCAACATGACCTTCTGGTCGAAGGGCTTTTGGCCTCCGCAGTCGCCAGACCTCAATCCACTTGACTACAACGTGTGGGCGCATGTCGAGGGGAAGGCCTGCAAGGTCCGTCACAGCAACGTCGATGAGCTGAAAACATCTGTCAACCGTGTGTGGACCAGAATGAGGAAGGACTACATTCGCAAAGTTTGCAAGGCTTTACGGCTTCGTCTGGAGCGGGTTCTTGATGCAGATGGAGGCTACATTGATTAAATGAATAATTACAATGTTATTCTACATGATGGCACAATAAAAACATGTCTAACTGCATCGTGAACATCGTCGTGTCCATTTCTTTGAGGGTCGTCACGAGTGTAACAGAACTTTTGCAAAGCCCGGTATCGCACCGAGCCACACATCGTTTGTTGTGTAGCAATTCCTCGCTAACAAACATTCCTGTCATCCCTCAGCCAGCGTACTCTGCGGATCTCGCTCCTAGCGATTTCGGCTGTTCCAGACTCTGAAAATAGGCCCCAAAGTGACACGTTTCCCAAGGATAGGTTATACATCATGCAGTGACTTAACGAAAAACAAATATCATGTCGTTGCATATCAAATGTCGGATTGCAGAGGTCATCTTTAATGGCCCTCTAGAAAGAACACCTTCACACGTGCTATTCGAAATAACTCCTATTGCAATCCAAACATTGTTGCCAAAGATTTGGCAGCTTCTCGAGCCCTCTCCGATAGAATCCATGGTCACGGGACTCAAACTCCCGGAATGCGTTTTCGACGTCTGCTTGGGTTAGTAATGTTTTCCTCCGGAGAAAATAGTCCAGACTCTGGAAAAGATGGTAGTCGATAGGGGAGAGTTCCGGAGAGTAAGGGGGTGTGTGCGGAAGCACATCGTAGCCCAGAGCCTGTAGCTCCTGCACGGTCGCTCCTGCAAAGTGCGGACGCGCATTGTCATGCAGCAGAAGGACGCCTTTGCGATGCACAAGTGCAGGTTGTTGCTGACGCAGTTTTCTGTGCATACGATGCAGTTCAAGATAGTAGGTCGCAGCGGTGATCGTCTTCCTCTGCTGCAGGAAGCTGTAATGCACTGCACCACGGATGTTCCACCAAACAGTAACCATGAGCTTTCTAGGGTGAAACGGGGGTTTAGGGAACAGTCGCGGGGGGTTCATCATCTCCTGCAAGGTCCCGAACAGTTTTGACGGGCCCTCTTCCACAGATCGCTTCAGATCAGCGTCATTCAACACTTTGGGCGGTCTGCCGCTTGGCTCATTTGCCAGGTCCGTCACTCCCGCCCGGAATTTTCGGAACCAACGTAGGACAGTACGTTCGTGTATGGTGCCTACACCGAATATCTTATTGATGTTCCGAGAGGCGTTGGATGCAGTATGATTCAACCTGAACTCGTAATGCATTATCACACGTAATTCGTATGAAGTCATGACTATCTTCACTTGGATTCAAACGCGATTAAATATCATCGCAGACATGCAAATTTCAGGCAGCTGGTCGCTAATAGGTTTATCTCTGGGAATGTACCACTTTGTTATGGGTACTTACTACTAAACGTGGAAACCCTGCTGAAGCGCGGAACCCACCTCGAAATCCGACATTTGATATGCAACGACCTGATACAAATCCATCCTTGGCCATCCAATTCACCCCATCTCAATTCTCTGGGCACATAAAGAAGAATCTCTAAATCCTATCTCCACCAACAGGGATGAAGTGGTGAAAGCTTTAAAGCAAGCCTGGTCTTGCATAACAAAAGGGCAATGTGCTGCGCTTATGAAGACTATGCCGCTCAGATTAAGAAGTGACTGCAATTGTAGAAATTAATCTTTATTTTAATTGTTTGAAAATTAATTTTTATGGGTTTTATAAGAAGGATTTAAAAATATTGTCAAAAGAAAGAAGTACTTTACTTTTAGATATAGACGTGAATCAGCTTCTTCATACTTGAACCACAACACTATTGCCTGGCCTTATTTAGAAGCTTGTTCTATATAGTGAGCAATATTTGTTCGCTCTACTGAAAACGAAGAAGGATATTGGGAGCCATTGATAGAAGAGCATAGAGGCTTGATTTAAATTTCGTTTGGATTGATTGAGAATACAATTTGGTAATGTGACTGTAATAGAACGCGGTTATAACATGTTTCAGGTTATAACGCACAAATTGGGATAGTCCGAATCAAGTACCACGTATGAGAGGTGGTCATAAAGTCACTACAATCAACATGAAAAATGATCGCTTTTGAAAATTTGCGTGCCACTAGGAAGCAACATCCCTCGAGTGCTGGAGGATATAAAGCGGCATTTGGTGCAGTATCTTCGACGTGGAGCAATTCCTCAACAGCCAAACAATTTTTATAAATAAAATACCTGATATACCCGGCGTTGCGCGGGCTCTTTTTTGATGAAAGTTTGCAATATCTGAATGGGAATATACAGTAAAAATTAACACATTAAAACAGTAAAAATTCATATAAAAAAACCGAAAAAAACTTTTAAAATGTTCCTAATGGATGAAACAGTAACAGTTCTTCCCGATTCGTGTTGGAATGTTGTGTATAGCTGAGCGAGTTTACCCACAGTGCAGGAGAAACAATGTGTGGAATAATGTGTATGGCTACGAAATTGGCAGGAAATAGAATGAAAATGAAACAATATTTTGATCTGACGTTTTTTCAGCCCTGTTCTTGTATTTTGTGTGACCTGACCTTTAAAAATTCACTTATTTATCTAAAAATTCCACAATTCCAAAATTATCTTCTTGGGTGGCGATGGATGTACATGATCGTTTGTGTCTGTGTATTCTGCAATTGCAACAATTGCTAAACTGTTAGGAAATAAAGAAATTAAACTGAAGCAAACTCCAAGAATCAGGTAAATGATAATAATTAGAAAAATGGATAGAAAAATTCTGCGACTTGGATTCGAACCAGGAACCTCGACTATCATGGTCGACGCCTCTACTAATTGGGCTATCGCAGACACCTGAACAACCATGCTATCACTAAGTGTCTTGAAGCAAAACTGGTGCATTCATCACTTGGTGTGATCTGGCAGTCACAGTTTTATCTGTTGACACATTTGGCAGCCACAGGGTCACTCACCATTAGTTTACTTGAAGCAGTGTGCTGGAAAAATCGATACAGCACCGAGTGAAGAGGCTGCTTTCTCTGCCGCCTTTCCACTGTTTCTCAATAGTCTGCTGACTCTCCATTATGTCCATTTACTGCTCATTTTAAAGCTTTTCAAGAAAATGTTACATTCTAACAACTATCAATTCTAAGAAAACCACAAAGGACAGGAATTATATGTATTGTTAAAATTTCCGACGCCTTCTCACTGATTCTCAGAGGAGGAAGACCCTTCCACCTGTATGCTGACGACCATTACGCAAAACTTTAAATTATGGTCAGGAAATTAGAACGAAGAATATTATATTTTATAAGAGGTGGTCCTCGATTTATGCATGTAAGTCGTGTGTCCTCAAAATATTTTTGTTAATGAAGTTTACGAAATGATTAGTGTTGAGATTCATTTACATGTCTTAATGAACATGTCTTACATACATAACTATTTGATTGTCTGAATCGGGTATATTTTCTCCAATTATTGTATTTAATGATATATCATTTTTAGAATTCTGTGTTGCTATCACTGCTGTTGAAACAAACAAAGCAGTCTATTGTTGAATAAACTTTACCTTGCATTGTTCGTCAGGAGATATATATTTTTGGTCCATAATTTGAATTTATCTCCATGAATTATTATCGATGAATATTATTTTTTCGAAATCTCATGTAGACAGTGACCTTCTTCTTGCTTTGAAGACCAAATTTGTAAATTTCATTAAGATTGGAATTAAACTATAGATTTATATAAGAAAGAAACACACTGTTTACTATGCATCTCAAAATGGCTAGACCAATCTTGATGAAATTTTTCATGGTAATTCCGATGGACCTTGGGAAGGTTTTAGGTAGGTCATGGTGGAGATATCACGCCACATGGATAGCACACTCTACAATTCGTTACCCCCTCCCTAAAAGAGGTTAATATGGTTAATTATGTAGTGCCACACCAGTAAATGTGTTACGTTTGTAGTGCCATACCCGTAGCCCACGAGAAAGACAGGCCCTGGCGCGGAAAAGTCACATGATCATCTTAGTCCGAATAACCAATGACGTATATTAAAGATAGACTCCGAATCCTATTATTAACAGTGGCAAAAAGTGAAGCAAATTGAGCCATGACAGTTCTGGGCAGGAGTGAGCCGTGGAGTAATTAGCTGTCTGGCTGCTTTGTTTTTGAAGATTTTGGGCCCGAGGAATAATTAATTCAAAACCATTCTTCAAACTTGTTATGCGTACAACTGTACAAACAGACAAGAAAAAGGATCAGGAATCATTTTCCACAAAAATAAATCAAAAATACGTAACTAAAATGAAAATACATTACTGAAAGACAATCGAAACGAAATTGAAATTGAAACCATGATCGAAAAATTGTTTATAAAATATAATAAAATACTTCAAATACAAAGTAAACGAAAAGATAAACTTATCACTCCGTAATCGGCGTGTGAAAGAATTATTAATCAGCTACTCTCGTGCTTAGCCATGTGTTTTGCATCAGATTCACTCACTTTCAGCCATGAGAGTTCTGGGCATGGAGCTTCCCAATTTGCTTCAAGTTACAACAATAGGATTCGGAGTCTATCTTTAATATACGTCATTGATAGATATATCTTCATAAGATTACCTCAAAACATTGTTACCTCATTCATTGTTGGTGCCTCAATCGTGAAATAACATTGTCTCAGCCTCATTCATTGTAGTAATGTAACAGCGATTATAGTGACATAAATTGCCACCACGGCCGCTAATTACGTACAATATATTATTTGCTTTTATTATTTTACATATTATGCCATCTAATAGCTGCATGGATATTTACATAAATTCTTAAAAATTCCACAAAACCATTTACACTAAAGGTTTCTAATGGGCTACATTACAATTACTTTCCTGTAGAATTTTCTTAAGTTGCATTAATTTAAGGAAAGGCCAATTAAAGTACTGAGTGCCTCTGAAATTGGATGGGCTGAACAGTCAAAATATCTCTATCTCATTTCATGGGTTAAAGCTATATTCTATCCCAGACAGTGTTTTTTCGACAGACAATAAATTGTCTTGAGTTTTTGGTTCGCTGGCGGATTTCAAAGTGGGACCTTCATTCCGTCAGGGGTTATCTGCCTGAAATTATAACCCAAATGAAAAATACAATATTAGTTAAAATGTGTAAAGTGACCGTAGAGTTATAATCTACAAGCGTTAATTGTCTGTGGATGATTGGCGGTTTTAATTTGAGCGCAGTTACGAAGGGCTTGTTTCTTTGTTAGTAGCAAGTACAGAGAGTTGTTAGGGAGTTATGGTAACAAGTTACAGAAAGCCAGAAATGTTGGAAAACCCATTTCGCTACTCATATCATATAAAAGATTATTTTTTTATTAAATAAAGACTAAAACGAAAAACTTAAAAAATATACAATAAAAACTTTTAAAGCACACACTTTGACCTTAAAAAGTCAGTAAAAATTAAAAAATATATTTAAAAAAAAGGTAAAAGTATAGTAGCGCTTTTAATATTAAACTTAAAAATTTAAAAAGAAAATACTACATAATAAAATAAACGCACCACCACACTTTTACGTTTTTTTAATTATATTTTTTAATTTACTGACTTTTTAAGGTGAAAGTATGTGCTTTAAAAGTTTTTATTTTATATTTTTTATTTTTATTTAGACTTTTTTTTGCATTCAATTTTGTACCATTTCATTTTTAATAAAATTTACTTTAAATTCTACATCCTATCCCATACCTCTTGTCTCATCTTCTATTGCCATACTGTAAATAAATATACTTGACAGTTTGATAGGTTTTATAATGTATAATTTCTTTATTTAGTTGTTGACGGATGTAAGGAGAGAAGGACGAGATGCAAGAACCCTGGAATACAAAAAATAAAATAAAATAAATAAATCAAAAATAAAAAGCTGACATTTCGGATAATAAAAAGCTTTAGAGAATTATCATCCCTGCTTTGACAAAGGATAGCCTCTATCCGAAAAGTCAGCTTTTTATTTTTTAATTATTTCATTTTTTATTAAATTTCTATTATTTATTTAGTTGTTCTAATATAACGACTTGGTCTATTCTTCTCTAATGGAAAGCAATTTTCTCGAATCGTATTGTTAGCTTTAACAATTTATGTTGTCTTTATCGTTTTTATTAATGATTTATTTTTAAGATTAAAAATAAACTGAGCATAGTTTTTACCCGTTCTTCGTTTCTTTAAAATCACTGGCTCCACTCTTCATTGTGTCGAATTTTAAAACGGGCCTTAAGGACGTGCTATAAATTCACGCACTCGTGCTATTGCCAAACACCAAATTAAATGGTATTTGTCATTGCGAATGTGTTCTACACATATTATGTCGCCTCTGGTTATAAAATGGATGAGCTCTTTTCCGCATCGTGCATTCATTATGTGTATTCGTCAAAGTTGCTCTTAACAAATGAAGGAATCGTCTTGACCACCATGTGATGCGATTTTTCAAACCATTGAACTCTCCGTTGGAGCTACAATTCACGGTATCGACTTCCGTAATGTTAATCTAGCTTCCTTAATTTTTGATTTATAGCTCTGCCTGTCATCAACGACACTTGCGGTTCCATTCGAAGTTCTCTTGTACTGTGGGCGGAGGTCCTTATGGCTGAAGCTCTCGAGAATGGCTAGTCTATTATAGCGTTTATCTGGCCCTACTCAGCCCTCCACCTTCACTCGTGGCTAACACTTACCACATTATTTTTGCATTTTGGCCGTCGTCACTTCGATTTTGGCATTTGACCATCTCGCATCCCTGAGATCTTCTATCGATAGGTTCTCGATCGATAATTCTGATTGCCAGATAGGACGGCTTTTCTAGCTCAGGTAGCAGAGTGGTTTGGGGTGTTCTTGCTACTCCGGTGACAAGAGTCACATGTTCGAAAACCATCCTTTGGCAATCGCGGTAAGTTTTCCATCCTTTCATCATTAAATCCATAAATCATTTTCTCATCGTCTCAAAAGCCAAAGTGCAAACGTAGATCGGAAAACTTTAACAGAAAAAAACTCTGATAAACTTCAGAAATAAGGAATTGCGTTTTATAACCAAAATTATAACTTTTTTTTTATTCATTTTTATCTTATTTATTTAGTCTTTAGGCATTTATTTTTTGCGTCAATTATGGAAATTTTTAGCCCATAAAAAAGATCGGATTCCACGTTTATTAAAACCTTTCTTTGCATTTATTTATTTTACTCATTCTGCGTCCGGCTATTACTGATTTCAGTCGCATCACTCCTTAAATTGTCAGATTGCTGCTTACGTCATTCCGTTTCCGTTGCTAGGGCCATCCACAGCGCCACATTTGCATGGTATCAGCTTTATCTAATTCAATTGCTCTTCAATGTATATTTTACACAGTAAGAGAGACAGCAATAGGCATAAACATGAGGCATGTTGAAATATTTACGTAATTCTCGTTTCGTGCCCATGAGATCCTGCAAAACAGTCACGTGTCCTTAGAGCCCCAGAAAGACAGGCTAAAAAAATCGTGCAATTCGTGGCTGTCTACAGCTCTTTCTCAGCTTTTTATCATGTGAGTTTGTTTTCTTCACTTTTTAATTAGCGGTTAAATACAAAATTACTAGGTTAGTACGAGGATTTTTCAATAGAAACACAAGTGAAGGTTATATAAAAAGAGATTGAATCAAATTTGTACAAGTTTCACAGATATTTCTATTTCATTGGGCATAGGAAAATGCTTTGGGTGCAGAAGCAAATTCAGTCCGTTAACGTTTTTTGGTTCTGGTATAAAATTTAAAAAAAGCTGTCTTAGCCTATGTAATTTTCGCAATCACCGATTCAGTTCATTTCGTCCTTTTTAAGTTATTTAAAACAGTCTTAATATTCAGATGCTCAGTAAAATTTTGCATGGAATGAAAATATGGTATTCTGATTCCAATTCTGATGATTCAATACTGAAAAACAAATCTAGTACTATATGATGCGCGACGAGAACTAAGATCCTATTGTCCTCAGGGGCCTCCTCGTCGTTTGTTTATAATATATTGGAAAGTGTGTGCTTACTGCTCTCCTTTTGCTGTATTCGTATACGATGATAGTGAAAATCAAAAATCCCGATGGCTGTGAAATGCGATCACTGAGTAGATTTTTAAATGCAAAGTATGTAAGTGCGTTGAAAGAAGTTGTGAGTTAAGTGTATAAAAAATCGGTTGACGATAATTTGTAATATAATCTTGTTAAGAAAATTAAACACTAGAAAAAATTGTAGAAATATCAAGTTTTCGAGCAGAGTAAGTTTCTTCATTTAGCTTGCTCGAAAAGCAATAAACTCAAACTGTCACGGGTTGTACAATATTTTTTATCTAAAGAGTTGCGGATTGAGGCCAGCACAAAATTTCCCATTTCAGATCACCTATCAGAATGAAAGAAATGTTCCAATCTAAGGATATCAGTAAGGTAGACGTAGACGAGTGAAAACATTCTTCTGAAGATGGTTGCCTAATAGAGCTTGGAGTTATCGATGATGCGAAATAGAGACAGTTCTCTCTAAATGAATCCTCTAAGAAAAATTATTTACCGAGGAGAAGAGTAAGCAATTGTAAGAGGAATTCTAATACTTCTCAATTTAAAAATTCCGTAAATTCCGGACGAGATTCCTTATCCTAGTTTCGAGCGGTAGATTTTATTTTAGAAGTAAATCAAGAAATTTCTTCATTTCCTAAAAGAATAGTCAGAAAAGTATATTTACTTTATAAATTTTTATTTAGTATCTAATTCAAACTCGTCTGTAGATTTAATTATTTCTGCGTGCATTGTGAGAATTATAATTTAGACTATTCATATAATCATTAAACCTAAGATAGACTAAAGGTTTTTGCAATTTTTGATGATTCATATGCGCAAAAGCTTACCTACCTTTTCACCATCTTCAGAATATCGTTTCTTATAATCCATGGAAATTTTGCCCACTACACGGTTATGCAAAAAAAAAAAACAACAGCAATTTCTTTTAACAGAAAATTCTTATGTCCAATATGAATGGTAGACCCTACAGAAGTGTACAAATTATTGAATCCAAACAAGGAATTTAAAAAAGCCACACTTTTCCTCTATAACTCTTTCAGATTTCTCGAAGTTCCGGATATTCAAGTTCAAGCAGCAGTTGTATGATGTCAAAATGTATTGTAGCCATGGGGAATACCTATCCCTGTTTGTTTTTCCGAGTCATTCACCGAACTTTCCGGTTTTACCTTGTATTTAATACGATTTTTCTTTTTCCTTTATAATCACTTTTACGCGAATTTTCTTGTATGAGAGTCTCAGTTTCTCTTGATGTCGTTATCACTGTGCCATATTCGGATTAGTTTTGCTATGAGGCCAGTCGTGTTGCTTGAGTTTTTTCTTTACAGTTGCTCGAAAATTCTCAATAGCGTTTGGATTTTGATTGTTACCTGCATAGACATTATTTTCTGCCAGGAAATTATTTAATTACCTGGCTTCCTGGCAAAAATTTCATCGGGAAAGACAAAGTCTGGTTTAAAGAACTTTTCTGTACTGGTCCTGCTTCATAGTACCCTCTATATATACTCTTCCTGTTTCTTTCCATGACTTTTATTGGGTTGGGTGTTTCAACTTCTTTGCTATACCTTATGAATGAAACTGGTGATCTTTTCTTGGGCTACATATTGACATCTCCTAGAGAGAAGGCCTGCGCACGAAAACGTCATACATTGTTACATCATCATAAAAAGTCATACTTATTCGTATTTCTATTAATAATAAGCCCTATGACTTTTTATGATGACGTAACAATGTATGACGTTTCCGTGCGCAGGCCTTCTCTTTAGGCGGTATTGGTACTGGTCACGAATTCATCAGAAACGACGAAAATGTAACAAAAGTAATAGAATATTTCCTACTCTCACAAGTCTACATTTTCTCTATTCCTTCCTAAATTTAAGTCCTTTGCTGAACTCATTCACAAGTTTCTCTTGTAGTTCTTGGCCCAAATTAGCCTTTTGTTAGTAAGTGTACGTGTAAATCTCTGCTTTTATTCATGGCCTGCCTGTTGAAACAACAGTTGTACGGAAGACAGAAGGAGATACTACAACACAGTAGATTTTAGATTATTAGAAATACTTTTATTGCTTGCCCTCCTGTATGATTTAAGAATTTGAACAAATTTTGTATCATTTGGGGGGGGGGGCCGCCGTCGTTTATGTTTTCGGTTTCACTGTTTGTTAACAAGGGTTTGACAAATTTCTAGTGAAACTTAGATTGGGTTGAATGTTTTTTGGTGATACGTTAAGCTTCTTTGCAATTTCACCTTGAGAATATTCCTTTCTTTTAATATACCGCAAGCCAAGTTTTTTCCTTGGTGATAGAACTGTTGATTTTCCCATAATGTCATTTTTCAAGAATGTGAACACTAATAGCACATATGGCCTCAATAACAGAAAATATTTATCACGACTAAGAGAAGTTGAAGTATCACTAAAAATATTTAAATTAATCACACTTTCTCAAAAATCAACAAATAAAGTAATGTTAAAGTTCTTGTTAAAATATGTTCCATTTCTTAAGGAACGATGGTGACCGATAATAATTTTGATCCACATAACTAGAATCGAACTTTAACAATGTAAGCAATAGCAACTTCTTCAATAACATTTTAAAGTAGTAGATTTTATACGTCATTTAAATTTTAATAAAACCTGGTTATTATTTTTCGCATCTTTTATATTATTCGGAACACTCTGCACATGACATATAATAGAACGCCGCATTATAACAAAGAAAAATGTAGATATGATGAATAGAACAATTGCCACTTCTACTGGTAGAAGTGTGACACGTTGTTTACGAAGGGAAAAGCAAAGCATCCTTTATGAAATTCACATAGAGCTCGGAAACTCGGGAAAGCTTTCGTTTACAAAACGCTCGTGCATATTTTACGAGGACAAAGGAGTCGTAGGTGCTTCCAGTGGCATAGCCTCTGCTTTTCTCAATGAAGGCCGGGCAACATCACTCTCTTTTAAAAATTCCAGTACCTGTTATAATGGGTCTTTAACATGAAAATTGAAAGGAAATTTAAAAGAAGCCGAAACCTCTAGAAGATCAAAAGTTATTGTAGGGGATGTAAACTATTGATGTCGGCATTCTGCATTGCATAAAGACATGATTAAAAAAAACAATATCATATCTGAAGCAGCGAATCGCTCTATAGGGAGACGATTTGCTTCGCTTTTCCATTCATTTCAAGAAGCAAGTAGGTAGCAGCGTTAGTAAAATCACCTGAAAGGAAACAAAATCCATTGAAAATATCTTGGAGATTGACTATTGGATAGAAAATTGGATTTGCATAAAAATCCAGAGAACTTTCTCCGAAGAGTAAATTCTCTAAATTCTAATTTATGAAACACTGTGATTCACACGATATTACATACAATTCGGGAGTTTATGCTAACTCTAGACAAAATTATAAACTCCCATAGATTTTGCATGTAAAATTAATGAAAAAGAAAAAAAATTTACAAACTTGCAAGGCAAATGTATTCAACTATCAAATGACCACTAAAACTGAACCTTTACAAAATGTTCAGTATTGTAAACAAATTTTTCAAAATTTGGAGAAAAGCAAAAAAAATGTACATTCAGCTTGGCCAAAATTATAAACTCAGTATACAAAACCAATTGTTTCACAAATTTACTGCTTCATGGGGTCTCCATTATTTTTGATAACATCAAATATTCTGTTTGGCATTGAATCCAGAAAAATATGAATGTATTCAACTGTAATACCTTCCTATCCATCCATCATTCCACTTTTCGGCCCTTTGAAAATGCCTCTGATCTTTGTAGATCTGACGTGCAAGCTGTCAATTGCACTGAGTCGAGGAAAATGGTGGCCGTTATATTGAATTCCATGAAACCATGTTTTCATCATGTTTTGAGGTGTCGCAAGGAGCATTATCTCGTTGGAAAGTCCAATTATTCCGCCAAAAATCTCAGCATAACTTGTCGTTCTAGAATCTCTTTATAGCCGAAGTAATTCATTCGACCATCAACCATAGCCAGAGCACTTTTACACATAGAGGAAAAAGATCCCCAGACCATTACTGAACCACCATTCATTTGGCGATTCGTTTGTTTATTTTCGTAAATGATACCAGTAGGCGTCCCATCCACCAGGGCCATTTAGATTCAATCTTGCTGTTTTATGAACTTCTTTCAAAGGCGGCTGGTTTCCTTCTCATCCTTACATGAGAGATAAGTGGACATGTCTGTAGTACACAAGAAATGGTTTGTCGAGTACAGTTTAAGCAATACCATCAACAATAACGAAAGCGGAAAGAGTTCTATCAGTTTCAAGGAGAAGAAACGTGAGATTCAGCACTGAAGTTCAGGATTTTCTTCCTGCCGATCGCTTTTTCACTTCGTCACCAAGTTCTCTCACCAAATAGCACACTTCTGAGAGCACGCTGAGATTTGTTCATGTGAGCTGCAATTTGCCTCTGGAACATCCTAGTACCATGAAGCATCCAAATAATCTTTTGTGGCTTAGTGAAAACACTAAACAAGCAGTATCCACTAATGTTCTTCCTAAATTTTTTATGCTTAAATTCATTTACATAAAGTGGACAGAACAATTTTATTCAGGGTGAGTTTATAATTTTGTCCTAGAGTCTAAATGTATTTGAAAAGAAACTGTTTTAGCAACTCTGTCAAACGAATCATGAGTGTTGATTATTTATACAAATAAGATTAAAACACTTTCTACCATTTATAATTTGCCGGCCAGGTGGTCGAGAGGTCTAGGGCGTAGGCTTACTAGTTCTCGAGTCCACCTGGTCGTGGATTCGAATCCCGCCATGTGCATGGATGTTTGTTTGTCCCGGGCTGCGTACAGATATAACTTGTGTAAAAGGCGCAAAATGACCTTAGTAGTCGACGCCAAAAATTCTAATAAACTAGCCAACCATTCATAATTTCTGCACAGCCTTCAAAAAAAAAAAAAAATGCTACCGAGAATCTAGCAGCCGAGAACGCTGAGACTTAAGATATCCAGTTCTCGTGTCCGTCCTGTTCCGAGTTCAAGTCCCGTGATAAAAATTCCTACAAAATTCTACATACGATGAATCGAAAAAATTGCTTAACCAACTAGAATGTTTGGAGATTGCCCATAAACCAGTCAATGAACTACTTAACATGGATACAAGCCCGATGGACAAAACTGATTGGCTTTTTTTCTATAATACCTACACAGATCACAACTTATGCTTATTGGTTCCTTTTTTGTATCAATAACCCCTCTCCCTGCCCTGTTTCTGTATTCAGGCTGAGGAAGATGACTTAGTCATCGAAATGTTTATTCGTGTGTGTTATAATAACACTGTTATTAAAACAGTTTATGTGGAATAGTCTTTTCATTCTGTTTAATAGATTTTTCATCCACAGTTTCTGGTAATCCTTCTTATTAAGAAAGACCAAAATTTTGACATAATTTTTCAAACTTCAAATTAAAAATTTCATTCGTTGCCCTTACAAACAAGAATCTCTATCATTAGCTGCAGACCAAGTGTGCCAGAAAAGTTCGATGAATTTTATCTGGTATTACTGAAATTAGTTCTTCAAATGACTCTTTCTACATTTTGCACTTAATCATTCAGCGACTTTTATTCGCAATGGAGAACTTCTCCATTTAAACATATCAATCTTGACTATGTAAATAAAAAAACAATAATCGTTTTTTTTAATATGTGGTACTGCGTACGCGTAGTAGCCATAATGCTAGTGACTTTCGGGTAAAAAAATTTTGTTTGTGTATTTCACTTCATTGAGCTCAACATGAAGCAATGGACTGACATGAATATTTTTTTACAATTGCGGAAAATCTTCGTTTAAAATCTGATGAACTGCATCGCAGATCATATCGACTTCCTCCGCAATCATGCGCACAGTCGATCGCCGATCCTTGCAAATGAGCTTCATTTTGAGCTCGCGCGACTACTAATGCGTGCAAGGTAACCAGAAACACACAAAAAAATTCATCAAGCTTATCGGACACGCATTGTATCTGGCAATGCCTTCTTTTTAATTTAAACTCTTTTCATTTTAACTAAAGTCACTCTCTTCTCAAAATGTTCAAGTTTTAAACTTCCTCAACTTTTTTTAATTTTTCTTTTTCATTTATTCATTTATTTCTTGGATACATTTGGTAATATATTAATTATGCATGTATAGGTATAATGGAATCTAATGGTATAATAGTAGGATATTCATGAATTTAAGTAATTTAAAAAACAAGTTATAAAATAAACACAAAGTTTGTCAAAATATAGAACAATGTGCCAAGGGCCAAGAAAAGAAAACTATCTAACTATTTATTGGATATGTTATAAATAAAAGATAACAATAAGAAAAATAAAATATAAAAATTTATAAAAATTATAATTTTAAAATCTAAAAAACTTACAAAATTTACAATTTTTTATATAAAAATATTTAGACTGGAAAAAGGAAAAAAATGTTAAAATTAGTTAATAAAAATATCCATTTCTTGAGTTGAGTACGCCAATTTCTAATCAAAGGTATATGGAGGAATGAGATTAGAAAGAAAATAATATTGGTTGAGGCATAGGTATGGGTTATTCGAGGTATTTGTATTGGGTATGATAACATATATCTGGTCTTGTAATAATTGTGCGAACAAAGCGTAAAATTATTCAGTAAAATTACATCATGTGTAAATTTAATATAATTTTTTTTCTTATTGTAAGGAAATGTAATTGATAATCATTACCAAATAAAATTCTCAAAATAGCATAATTATTTTAATAAGTTTCTCAAAATAGCATATACCTTTAGTTTTTTAATGAGTATTATACGAGCCTCCCCAGATGATAATTCCATATTGAATAATAGAAAGAAAAATAAAAAAAGAAAGAAAATAAGTGATGTATAATAGTTAAGAAGAGAATAGTAAAAAAGACATCACAAAATAACAAAGGGAATAAATGATACGAGGC
>JAHWFO010114413.1:217988-249478 GCA_023313115.1 Rhysida immarginata | reverse complement strand
TTTTATTATAGTATTTCCCATTTTTTATCTAATTTATATGATTGATGGGCTAGACAATTTTTTGATTTGGTTATATAGTAACTTTCTTTAATTAATCTTTTTTGCCAAATAAAAGTTTCGTAGAAGTTGTGTAGGTACATAATATTTCAATTGAATTAAAATCTATCCAATGTATTTAAATTTCTTTAATAAAGATTGGAAATGTAAATCCCAACTTAATCTGTAGTCAATAATACGAGCCGTGTCCGGAAAGTACCGTTTTGGAAAAAAACACATAAAAACATTTTTATTAAATAAAATTTATTTTTACATGAAAGAACACTTCTTATACTATTTTTCTACATAGTTGCCACCATTGTTCAGACATTTGTCATAGCGGGAAACCAGCTTTTCTATGCCCTCTTCATAGAAAGATGCCGCCAGTGAAGACGGAAGATGCGGAACGATACTGTGAAACATTGAGAAAACTTCGGGCGCAATTCAAAACAAAAGTCGTGGAATGCTCAGTCAAGGCATTGTTGCTTCATCACAATGGACGTCCCTATTCTGCTGGTGTCACTCAAAACCTTATTCAAGAATTCGGTTGGAAGCAGTTCGATCACCCGCCGTACAGCCCCGCTCTCACATCTTCTGACTACCACTTGTACTTGAAATTGAAGCGTGATTTTGGAGGAAGGCGCTTTGACAGCGATGACGACGTAAAAAACGGTGTTCAGCAGTGGCTGTCTTCACTTGGGGCATCTTTATGTGAAAAACGCTGGTATTTTGATTTTTAAGGTTTAGGCATAATCCATTATTGTATAATCATCCTAAGAAGTGATTTTAGATCACTTCTGACATTCACTAAAATTATCATTTAATTTGTCTATATATAAAATAACCAAATCATCTGCATAAATATATGGTGAACCGACAATTTTAAGTTTAAAATTATCATTAATAAAAATATTAAACAAAATAGGTGCCATGATAGGAGTGCTCCCTCTAAATACAGATGATTACTAAATTTATTAATTTTTGTTTTAATTGATCTTTTTTGAAAAATAACTCTTAAGCAGTGCCCCTAATTCCCATATCATCTAACTTTAATAATAATATGATGACTGAATCAAAATCTTTACCAAATATAATGCTAGTGGAATATTATTCTTATCCATTTTCTCCACAATCGTAGTACTAATTAGTTTAATTATGGGTTCTGTATCTCCACCTTTACAAAAACCAAATTTATTCCCAGACATAATTTTAAATTTGTCTAAAAAAAAAATTGAAAGTTTCTCTTTATTGCCATTTCAAAAATTTTTTGCCAATGGAGATATAATAGTTATCGGACGATAATTACAGTAAGTTTTTCTATCCCCATTTTATACGAGATAGATAGGAACAAAGATAGGAACAAAGATCGAACAATTTTCAGATGATAATAATAAGAAGAAAAAGAAGAGGAGGAGGAGGAGGAGGAGGAGGCCGTGGCCTGTGGACTTTCCCTGAACACAATTTCTGTGAAGTTACGCTACATCAGGCACGGCTAGTCACTGGATGGGCGACCATCCGTGATAGCCAATCTTCACCCCCCCCCCCCGGCCGCTGCGACGACCGTCATACAGCAGTCGTGAATCCAGGTCCATCCAGGGACCCAACTCGTCGGCCTCTGGCCATACAGGCTCTGGATGGATGTATTGGATCCCAATTCATAAAAAAAATAAATTATTATTTTCTCATCCATATCGTCTAGTGTTATTGTTAAATATTCTATTTATTAAAAATATTTTGAAACATTATATTATAGTAAAATATAAACTGTTACAACAATATTACTTCAAAATTGACGGTTTTATGATAACATTGTTAGATTTCTAATAATTTCAAATTGTTGTATTCCAATTAATTTCTTGTCTATTTCGTGCATGATTTGGCAATTTACTAACAAGGGATGTATAGTCCTCATTAGATAAGTTAAACCTCGACCTTGAAGGTCTAGGATTATTCTTGAAGCTAAAATGGGAGGCAAGAGGATGAAAAAAAAAATCTGATGAAGTACTAGTACTTCCCTGCACTACATCAGATTTTTTTCATCCTCTTGCCTCCCGTTTTAGCTTCAAGAATAATCCTAGACCTTCAAGGTCGAGGTTTAACTTATCTGATGAGGACTATACCAACACCACCTCTACTCAAAGCCTGAGCGCGAAAATTTCATACATTGTTACATCATCATAAAAAGTCATCTTTAATCGCTTTTCTACCAATAATAAGCTCTAAATTATGACTTCGTATCATGATGTAACAATGTATGACGTTTCCGCGCTCAGGCTTTCTCTTTAGGTGGTGTTGACTATACACGTAGTTGTACGACGCACTTTTTGCGCGCAAGCATACCTTGGAAGCGATAGCGTTGCTTTCAGGTGAAGTGGATTCGTGCGTATTGTTGAGTAGTGAAGAAAGACGTTGAGAGCGCAATAATACACATACGCACCGCTTTAACAATGGAGTCTTTGTATGACTTTAAAAAAGCCTCATAATCATATGCTACAGCTACAATGCATTTCAAGCATTATTTTTTTACAGGGTGACATAATTGTTTTGGTTCACTTTGTTGCTAGACCTCTATTTGCCTTCGGGAAAAAACCTTCGCTGAAATATATGAGGTGTATCATGCTCTTTACACCCCTGAAGTTTCAGGATAATTCGTCAAGTATTTTTCAAGATATTCGACAAAATGTCTAAAATCGGAAGTGTCCGATTACTTTTGGATAGATAGTGTATATAGGCCTACCGTATGTTACATATACTTCCATATACCTATATATTATAACTTTTATAGATTAAGCCCGTTTAATTTTGAAACATGCTAGCATAACTCTGAATTATCTTCTAAATATTGTTTTCTTATTGTGCTTTTCTTGTACTGTAAGTCGAAGAGACTGCGACACACAACTGTAAAAAAAAATTATTATAAGAAATTGGGAAAAATCAGCTAACTTTTGGTTTTATACAATTATAAGGGATTGTGGGATGTAAAAATGAAAAAAACTGCGGTTGGGACTTTTTTGGGGGGAAAATTCCTGAAATTATTATGAAAAAAAAGGGGTATGTCATCTTAATATCGCGATTACATAATTTTTCTGACATTCAAGTAATTGATAAACTGTAATAGGAAAAAAATACTTACTTGTAGCTTTCTGTGACATTTTGTATTAAGAAATTAGTACTCTCCAAACGCAAAAACAAGGCTGACCAAAATAGTGTGACTTCACGTAAATTGAGATTGCGAAAAAAATAAAAGAAAATACAGTCAAACAAAAGAGAGGAAAGGGTGCCCAAATTCCTTACAGATCTCACACCAGCAGCCTAAAGGTGCTTATTGTGTCAATAACGAGGATAAATCAAAATCAAGTGGATTTGCGAAAATTGAAAAAAATATTTTTGTCCACCTAGATTGCTGATTCGTCCCACTGTGGAATGGGGTGGATTTATTTTTAATAATGTTAATTCTCGGCATTTGAGGTTCGAAGTAAAAATTAAAACATTGAAAAAAAATTAAAGCATATCAAAAGGCTGGAGAAAACATTAAAAAAAAATCACAATTAGAATATGAAATTTCATTGGTTAAAAAATTAGAATGATTCCTTACTTGTTAGAAAATGCAAATAACACACGAATGAATTATTAGAAAATGTGCGTTAATAGAACTAACACTATGGGACGGAAAGTTCTCATTTCTGTCGCTATTAAGACAGGACAAAGCCAGTAAAAAGTTGGTGAAGAAGTCAATTCTCCCAAGCAACTCTTTCAAGGGTATTGAAACAACACCGTGACAACGGACAATTTCTAAACAACCGGAGGAAATGCGGGCGTAAGCCTTCTACCACGGTTCGAGAAGACCGGCAGCTTAAGAAGATTATGAGACGGAACAGTTTCAGAAGTGTCTGATATATTCAGCGAACGTGAACACGAACTGAAGTGCGTGGATCACGCTCAAGAGTTTGGAGACGCCTGAGTCACATGATCAAGAGCACCAAAGCCTAATCAACTATTGACGCGTAAGCAACGTCGAGTTAGGATAAGATGGCGTTGAATGGAAACGTGCTCTTTATGTGCAGCACAGAGCTCAAGGAGCACGATGGCGATTTGAACATGAAGAGCTGCCTGAAGCTTTCTGTTAAGTTTGCTACTTCGGTAATGACTGCAGATTGTGTTGGTAAGCTGTGCATAATAAAAGGACTTGGGAATTCGGAAGTTTCCCAAGAAGTGCTAGAACACCTTATACTCCCTTCGGCCGACAATATTTTCAATTTTCAACAGGATGGCGCATCATGTCAGACATCCAAGAGCACCATGAAAAATATTTTAGTGAAAAGGCAAATTAATGTCCTTCCGGAAGCTTGGCCGGCCTATTCTCCGGATATGAATCCGATTAAAAATTTATGAAGAAATAATTACAAATCATAGCTCCAAGTACCAAGACAGGACTTTTTGCATTTATAAAAAAAAAACTTTGAGCATCTGTCAGAGCAGTGTTCGGCACTTGTCATCAGTATGCTTTCCAGATTAAAAGCTGTCATCAGAGCAAGAGGAGAAGCTAATCAGTATTAAAGACTGTGATAACA
Organism: Rhysida immarginata; assembly: GCA_023313115.1. Taxonomy (NCBI): domain Eukaryota; kingdom Metazoa; phylum Arthropoda; class Chilopoda; order Scolopendromorpha; family Scolopendridae; genus Rhysida; species Rhysida immarginata. The sequence goes on along the minus strand of JAHWFO010114413.1, from coordinate 244,871 downwards.
AGGAATTTATATTTTTTTTTTTAAACCTCATTTATCTGATTTATTTCATTTCTCTGCTGATGTATTCTAATTTTTTGAACCAGCAAGTGACTGTATTCTAATTTTGTGATTTCAAATGAACTGCTTAATTTACCTGGAATTTGGTTAAAATACCTTATTGTACAATTGAACATCTTGCATTTAATTATTTATTTATTTATTTTATAAAAAAGCAGGTTATGCTCTTTAATTAAAATAAATTATAAATAATAATATAATAAATAATCAAAAGGGCCGTTGTGCACAATATACAAGCTACATTCCAGATAATTAATCCTTGATGTAATTAAAAAAACGACAATTATAAACGTCGCAACGCTATTTTAACAGAAAGTTAGATTAATGCTTATTCTACTTTCATTCAATTAAATCATTAAAAAGAAGCCAAAAATTAAGAATACATTAATTAAATGATAAATAAATATATGAAATAAAATAAAAAAGCTAATAATCAATCACTTAATCATATCAATGAGCACTAGTTCACTGAGGATAACGGAAATGTCCACAAAACAGGGGGTAAAATGAAAGAAATTTCGTTGAAAGGAGTAGCCCGGGGGAGAGAAGCAAGGATGCAAGCCGCATTACCTCTCTGGATGTCCATGGAGATTCTTTGGCGGAGAAACTCCATGGATCTAGTATTCCAGCGGCGGAAAGTCTGGAACCGAGATCTCTTAGGAAGGACGGGGCACTAGACCCCCAGGGCCCGAAAGCCTCGAAGCCGATGGGTGCGAACAGAAAGTTATTTAGTAGGTCAGCGTACTTCGACGTTTTCTTGCTTTCTGCAAAATTTGCAGCATAACGGGCCTTCCTTGAGCTTCCGTCTCGGTAGGAGCAGGCGAGGGTATCTACACAGATGACGTCCAATAGTAGCATCTTCCCTGACTTCCAGACGGAGAGGGTCACTCCGTCGGGGCGTTTGCCATCGCTTCGAGAAAGACCAGTGGGTTCCAGTGATGATGGAATGCCTGCGGTGGTGAGGGCACGATGTATCGTGTCATTTAGATGACTATGGCGGCTTCTACGGCCAAAGCTATCGCAGCTAAGGGGATGGAAGACCTGCTCATCAATAGTTGCACCGCAGCGGCAAGGGTGTGGAAAACATAGGCGGGCACCTAAGCGAAGGCCGACGGCGATGCGCATGGAGTTGTCGTCAAGGAAGGAAGGCAGGGCATGCAGGCGGACGGTTGATATAGTGTCCGGTGTTTCGGTAAAGAGAGATTTATGAGTGCGTATGTCGTGAAAGTTCAACTAGACTCGTTGAATTTTGCGGAGCTCGGGGGCTGAGAGTGGAAATTCGTCTCGCATCCAGAGTGCTTCTGCTTCGGCAAGGTGATAGATTTTAGGGGGCAGGCCAGCGTTTGTAAGAATGGAAAGGACAAGGTCGCTGGCTGAGTATGAGGAAGCCAGGAAGGCTGGGAGAGAGCAAACTTCAGCCAGGCGGACACCAAGATCTTCCATCCTCATGGGAAGTGTGGCTTGCCTCCAGGAGATGGTTGGCAGAAAAGGTATGGAGACTGATCTATACATAGAATCCAGGTTCTGAAAGGACGTTATGCATTTCCAGGATGGGGAAGAGCGCAAGATGTAGGTGAGGCGAGATAAACTAAGGGAGTGTTGAAGGGTGTAAAGAGCGTAGTGGGATTGAAATTGGCTGATTTTGGTTATCTTGGAGCTCAAAACCGAAAGTTTTTTTCCAACGCAATCGGAACGGTAGACTTCGTCATCTAAAATCTTGGCATTCTGAAGGATTGTAGAGAATGCCGGATCGGCGGAGGCATTGCCAAGAAAAAAAAGCTCGGACTGATGTTTGATTTCACATACCAAATTTTAAGTGAAATGATTTTCTCCTTATTCTAATAACCTGAGTCAAATTTGTATTATGGTAGCAATCAAAATATACACAGAATACAAAGAAGGCAAACACAATTTTCGAAATTACCAAATCATGCACGAAATAGACATATTATTCCAAGAAATTAAGTGGCAAACAACAATTTGAAATTATTTAAAACCATTAATTTTAAAGCAATATTGTTGTAACATTTTAAAACGATAAAACATCGAAACGCATCGAGAAATGTACGTATAATAAAATGTGTTAAAATAATATTAATAACTAGAATAGTTTTAATATTTTTTATTTCTTTACTTGAGTATCTCAGTGTGTAGTTTGTACACGAAAAAGATGAGGCTTTAATTTTTATTGATGAATTTTTAATTTTTTTTAATAAACATAATATTTTTAATTTAGTTTTTGATTATTAAAATTGCTTCTTTCTTATCTATGTTTATGTTGATTCATGTTTGTTGCTCTTAGTCTATTTTTTTCAAAATAGACTAAGAATGTTTTATTAAAAATTCCGTTAAATAATTTTTTTTTTTTTTACGTTGCTTGTGGCATGTATCATCTATGTTAGAAAAAGTAACCATTTTAAGAATTTATTTCAAAAACCGCAGCATATTAATTGAATTTTACCTTACAAACAAGAGAAAACAAAAAGAATTTCCTAAAGAGAATAAAAATTGAAAAACATTTTTATTTATAACTCAGTGCCATAAATGTAATTTAAAACTTAGAAAAGCAAGGTAATTTTGAACTTGCACTTTTTTTATTCTTCCAGTAACGCTTATTGATTCGTTTAAAAATATTTTTACGTTGAGCAAAAGGCAAGTACGGAGAGGACAGCTTTAAACCATTTACACACTGACTGAAACAAAAACGGAAATATTTTCTTTTGTTTAAGCAATTTGACCAAATTCAGTGTCGTCTGCAACAAAAGGGGGCTTCAGGAGATTCCGTTACGAAGCCGTGAATCCCTTAAACAGAATACAAAGGCTCCCTTTAGCCACTTCAACACCCCCTTTCGCTGCACCACTTTCAGGCCGTAAAAGTCGACCCCGAAGTGAAATCTTATGGGTGCTTTAGTCCGTATATGTTTTAAATAAATCGTTTTATTTGTTACAGTTAACCCTTCATCCAAACCGAATAATTTTATTCCTTTCTAGGGATGGAAATTCGCTCGTTTGCGGTTGGGGTTGAAAACCTTGGATTTCGATCGATGAAAAGAAGTTTAAACTAACATTTATTTCTATTATTTTCATCTTCTTTGGAAAAAGGAAAGAAAAACGGAAAAGTAGAAAGAAGGAGGGTTCGATTTTTTTTAATTAGACTAATGGGAATGCACTTCAATAAATCTTAATATTATCTTTGACATAAGGGGTATTTATGATGTGGTTTTATAATTTTTCATTTAAGTTTGACTTGGTCAAATAATAATACTTAACAACACCTATCATTATTTCATCATAACATCCACAACATAAGCTCTTGTAGACATAACGTTGTATACAGATTTTGAAGCTTATATTTTGTGAAGTAGGCTAGACTATCAGTTTTGCTTAAATCACGGATGAAATATGATGGTTAGAATTCCAATAAAGGGAGTGATAGGAAGTTGAGGATGCTCTTCTCATGGTGGCACTTAAGTGTTGTCAATATGCAAATTAGGACTTATGCAAATCGTATCTACTAAACCGTATGAGATACACAAAAATAAAATTACAAACTTATTCAGCATCAAATAAGCAACAAAACATAAAAAAATTCAAAATCCAATGAACAGATCTCTCAAAAACCTCATTGCAATTTCTGCAATTGGACACTCTACTTTTGTGTTGTTGGTTGCTTCCAAACAGGCAAATGTACAAATTAAGTCTTTACAGTCAATCCAGAAGGTGTTCAATGTGACGTCCACCTGCACAATAACATAATTCTGCATGGCATTTCAACGATGCCAATACATGTGGCTGGTGTTATTGCCATTGTTGCAGAGATTGCAATAAGGTATTTGGGTGATCCGTTCGTCGGATATTGAATTTTTTTTTGTTTTGTAGCTATTTGATGCTGAACAAGTTTGTAATTGCTTTTTTTTGCTTCTCCTACGGTTTAGTAGATACGATTTGCATATGTCCTAATTTGCATGTTGACAACACAGTAAGTGCCACCATGGGAAAGAGCACCTTCAATTTCCTATTCACTCCATTTATTGGAATTTGCATAGCTACATTTGTATCCAAGATAGAAGGTTGGTTTGGTTTGGTTTGTTTGGTATTAATGTCCTTTTCAACTGCCATGGTCATTTCAGGACGGCGTTATAGGGGCCGCAAATTTTGTCTCGCAGGGGTTCTTTAACGTGCAGCCGGGAAACGACTACACGGGATCAACGGCTTTACTTCCCTTCCGAAGGAAGTGCGTGATCTCTGGATTTTCCCCCTGAAAAATCCTCGTCGTCCTCGGCCGGGATCGAACCCGGTTCTCGGGCATCGGAGGCGATCACGCAACCACTGAGCCATCGAGGCCGACCAAAAGTTAGAAGGAGGGTACAGGCTTTTGGCTCACCCTGTATAATTACATCCCTCAAAATATTAAATGAATTTCTGTCTTAGATTCTTTAGCTGGCTGTGTTAGGAAAAATTTTTATTTTGTATAAATAAATAAATAAGTAAAAGTGCAGCATCTGAAACGCAAAGCTACATTAAAGACACGTTGTGTTTGGATAGACTTGAATTGTTAAGTTAACAATCATGTTCTTCAATGGACACTGTAATCTTTTTTTGTGTGTGTGTTTCTTAGATTTTTGCGATATTTATCATAGTTTTCAGCAATGGGGAGAGGAAAAGACTTAACAGTCACCAAGAAAGGCAACCTTCTCGCATTAAGAGATATATCGCTTTCATATCGAGAGATAGGAAAGCGAAGTAACGCGAAAAGGATGTTGGAAGATACTTTTTGCAAGATCAAGAAAAGTATGGCAAGAGATGGCCTTTGGGAGAATTGCTTAGTCCATCCCAGAAGCGTTTGATTCTGAAAAGCATCAGCATCTGGAATGGCAGGATATGTTAGAACAGGGGATAAGCTCTTACAGAAGAAAAAACATCTGCCATGCAACAAGATCAGGCATAAACCTGCCCTCACTTCCAAGCACAAACCTGCCAGATTAAAGTTCGCTAAGGATCACATGGGTTGGAACAATGAATGGACATTTTTTGCGCGCAAGCACACCATGGAAGCGATAGCGTTGCGCGGCAGTGGAGCGCTCCGGAAGTGCGCAGAGTTCAACAAACATGGCGGTAAGACGGAAAGCAAAATCGTTAGAGGCGGTCGCCTAAGAATTGCAGTTAGAGCACTGTTGTTAAGCATAAAACCTTGATTTTCCTGTACAATTATTCGTCTCGAAATAATTTATAAGATGAGGTAAGCATCCATGAATACTATATTTATTGAAAATTATAAAGCACCGCGATACATACCCCCTCACCAACGTAACGTATTACTCGTCGTTGCACATGAAGCCAGCCCCGTGTTTGATAACCGAATTACTTAATAAAATGAAACAATAAATTAAGGAAGTTGTTATTAATGACTCTACACATTTGTCACTGGAAGGCACTTAGCTAATTGTAATAATCTATTTTTAAAAACTAAGTTTATTTAGAAACTTGAGAAGCCATTCAATGTTGTCTGTTGCTGTCTACTTCCAATGATTTCATGTAAAAGTGGATTCGTCCTTATTGCTGAGTAGTGGGAGAAAGAAGTTCCGTTAAGCTCATTAATACACCCAGTCCGCTTTAACAATGGAGTCCTTGTATGGCTATGTGTGCTCAATTTTTTTTCGTTTGGTGGTTTATTTTGAAAGAAACAAAATTTCGCTCTCTTATTTTGCAAGCATCTATTGTAGCTTCAATTGAGTAACATATTTCTATTTGGTGGAAATCTGTGACATGCATGTTTGAGGGATTCCCTTGTTAGTGGCATAATCTGCGGCAAGAAGAAGAAATTCCCTTAAGAAACCAAAGTGGAGGTGGATCTGCAATGACGTGGGCTGCCATAGAGTCCAGAGCAAAGTGTGATATTGGGGTTTGCTCTAGTCATATGCGTCAGCATGGATACCAAGGGATTCTTACAGATAATATTCTGTTTAAAGGAAGGAAACTCAGTGGCAATGGCTGGATATTTCTGCATGATAATGCTATTATTCACTCTGCTGGAGAGTACGAGTTTTGGGGGTGACTTAAATGTCATTGAAATTATATAAAGAATTGAAAAGTGTAGGAAATGTAAAACCATACGCTAATGTTGAAGAATTGAAAACAGCCATTAGTAAATGTTGGAAAGAAATCTCACAAAATCAACTTACACATCTCGCGTCCAAATCGATTGTTTGAAGTTATTTATTTACAAGCAAGGTTGGAATACACATTATATTTGTCTTCAGTAAATTATTTCGATTTACACTGATATATTATTCATTGTTTGTAATGCAAAGTCTCATTAAGAATTCAACATTTCAAAAAATCCATGTATAATGTTCACAAACAAATCAATTAAATTTTGATTATTTTGTGTAGACAATTGAGCAAGTGTTTGCATATTATTTGAACTAATTTACATATTCACTAACCGAAAATCTAGCACATTATTGGTGGCTGTAATGCAAAGGCGTGGAGTGTATGAAGCATTATCATGAGCTACTAACGTCTTCGTCTCTACTGACAGTTAAGGTTTCAAAAAAAAATGAGAGAAAAAATGTAAACAAATAAATAAAAGATTGGAAAAATCCTCCAAAAGCAGCCAAACATGTCGTTGATGGCTCGAATAGAGTTCACTCGTCCGCAGTGGCACAAAATATTTGTTTTCATTTTTAACAAGATTTGAATAAACACGACACCTTCAGGGGATTTTTCGGAGCCGATGCCTGTCACGAAGTGAAAAATTGTTCATACAATCTCCTCGACATGACTGCAAACACGTCACTTATTGTATTCATCATTATTAAAAGGACAGCGTGAAAATGGTAGTTATGTAACTGTACGCTGACGTTTAATACTCACACGAGGCTGCAAAGTCCTTTTAATCCATATTGGTAAACACGTCGCTTTTCTTGTCCAGTGCATTGTGCTAGAGGATTAGAATCATTAAAAATAAACTCAAAAAATATTAGCTTTAATAGAGAAACATTAAACCTTGCAAGCATAAAGCCCTCTAATTTCACCATTAGAGAATCAGGAATTGCTAGCACAGTTTTAATGAAACTTTTAATAGAAAATGTTAAAAAAAAACATCAATGGGATCATTCATTGGGATTCGTAATGAAAAAAAAAATCTTATGAGGTTTTCTATACATGTAGTTATCATCTACATTTGTGTTTAGAATTTATTACCTTTAATGTCTCGCGCTTCTTTCGTTCCTTTATTGCCATTTTTCATACCAAGTAGAAAGAGGTTTTTCTTTTAAAGATCGCTGTCATCTAGTCGCGTACCTGCTATGTCTTTATAAATGAAGCTCATTTAAAATTATTAATGTTAATGCGCTCTTAATGAGAAGAGTTGCCAGTCTTTTATTTGGAAATACCTTATCTGCCCTATTGCTTCCGACCTTTTTCATTTCGAGGATTTCTCAGGTCGTCAATTATTCCCAGCTGTGGATCGTTCTTTATCCGCGACTCGCACTAAGAACAATCTTTGCTTCGAGTGATTTAGCTTTTTAGCCTTGTCACTTTACTTCTTACCACGCCCCCTACAAAAGGAAAGCAAAGCCTTAAGAATCGTTTCCTTCTCCCTGATGCCTAAATAATACTGAATCTCTCCTAGAAAAAGTCTGGTCTCGTAAGCTTTCTGTAATTGACTATTAGCAAACATATAAACATCTAAATTTGCCTAATTTAGGATATAAGCAGAAATTGACAAAGTTCGTTAAAAAGGAAAAAAAATATCTTGAAGTCTGATCTATGATTTCACCTTTGTTTTCTGTCATTTGGTTTTGTATATTGGTTCTGACGTAGTAAATTTAAATCAGGATAACTAAGGTATGTCCAAAAAGGCTGGTGAATGGGATTGTTTTGAAATATCTTCAAATATCACAAGTTGTGAAAAACATTATTGTTATATAAACTGGTAAAATATAGTTAAAGCAAAATTAAAATGAATTCTCAAATGATTTCTTTAATTCTTTCACAAGTTATGCAAATTTATTCAAAATCTTCCATTTCGTTTGCAAGAGATAGCTTATTTATTCTCTGTCCTAGTAAACTTATATAGCTGATTGTACCAATAATTCTTTTTACATCTGAACAATAGGTGACAATAAAGAAGTCAAGTGACAAAAATTTGGAAAATGAAGTCTGAAGGGACAACTGTGAAGAAAATATCTGCATACCTCGGAAAATCCATCTCAGGGATATACAAAATAATGAAAAAGGGCGACAGTAGAAGTCAAAATCTCTTTCTGGACGTCCAAGAGATTAATTAATTTGACTGGCAACAAAATCAGTGGGAGAATAGCACGTGGCTTTCAAGGGGAATATTCTAAGAGGACGTGCATAATCGCCTTAACGAGGTACCTACTATTATCTGCAAAAGAGTGTGTAAAAAAAAAACCCACCTGTGACTGTTGTACATCTACTTGCAAGAAGAGAGTCCTGGACATCTGAATGGGAAAAGTCATTTTGAATGATGAAAAGCCACCAGCAAGATAAATGACCTAACCCGGAAAGGTCATCTGTCATCTGACTATCTTAATCCATCTTAGTCCAAGCAACAATGTAATCTTCACTGTTTCAATCTTGAATTTTAACAATCAGCATTTTTTTGTTTGTTGGAAAATAATGAAGGACATATTGTTGCTTGGACAAATGAAATCGGTTTTCGTTTAGAAAAATTTGACAATGATTCAATTACTTCATGAAATGATCACCAGAGTCCTCCACTGCTATTTTTGTTTTTAGAGCGAAGCTCTGTTAACAGTCGACAAGTGTAATTCGATGACCACATAAAACTTTTGACACGTAATAGTCACAACAATGAAAATTTGCACGTGCATGCGCATGGCCATGGTGATGGTCAAGAAAAAATAATTTTTCAAATCCGACCTACCGTCGAGGAATAATCACCCTTCAATTGTTCCCATAGGAATGCATTGAGAAAAACGTAAACAAACATTGCGCGTGCAAATAGAATTTTTGACATACAAAATACGGCGAAGCCCTTCGCAAATTTTGCTCTGCACATTCGATTTTATTGCCCAAATTTCGAAGTTCTTAGAACTTTTAACGATATTTTTTCGATTTCATTGCATTCTTGAATATTGAATCTACATTTTGAGGTATATATTGTAATTCTAAGTGCTGTAATCACAGCGTAATCACAATATCTTTTTTCCATAGAAGCCCATTATAAAATTACTACAACACTTAAGTCATTTTTCGTGAATTGCATTATCTGCAATTGAAAAGTAAGTTGAATATTATAGTTTTTCCCATTATGCGACAGTCAGGTCCAGACCAGGAGCAATTCCGAAAAGTCTTGAATGATATTGGTAATGGAACAGTTACAGAATCGGACTACGTTTTTTTGTCGACAAGATTTGCTGTAAACGCTATTGATAGTCATCAATTCACAAATAGCATTCGAATCAAATCAAAAAAGGATAACGTGAACGAGCACAATGCCTACATGTTGAGATCACTTGGAACCCCAGTAACAAGGATCAATGCAATGCACAATAACGCAACAGCAGCTCTGGCCAGTTCAGACGAGGCACAAGGCCTGTCTTCCCAATTATGTCTCTCCGTTGGATGTCAAATTATGCTTACACGGAATCTTTGGACAAGCAAAGGCCTCTGTAACGGTGCGGTCGGTGTGGTTGTAGACATTATCTACTCGCCAACTGAAACTCGCAACCACTTGAATGAACTGCCGATGTGCATTCTCGTCAAATTCGCAACCTATACTGGGCCAACATTAACCAATGAAGCAGTTCCCATTTTACCGGTCGCCGTTGGCTTCAAAAAAGGAGGAGTATCTTGTACGTGTAAGCAATTTCCGCTTAAGTTAGCCTATGCAATCACCGTACACAAAGCACAAGGAATCACTGTTGATAAAGCAGTCATAGACATTGGTGATTCAGAATTTGAACTTGGCTTATCGTACGTGGCATTTTCACGAGTGAAGACCATCAACGGTTTATTGATCGAACCGGCATTTGCAAAGCCGCGGTTGATTAATATCAACAATCATGCATCGTGGAAGGTTAGGCGTGAAGAACTTGCCAAATTACGCAGTTTAAAATGAAATTGTTTCAACAATAAAAATTAATATCAATTTAAAGAATTTAGTTAGTCATTTTCTTAACAATCAATAACGGTTCGCTCTAAATTATTGGTCAAGAAAGCGCTCCGCGAATCGCAGTCCGCCCTAGTTACCATTTATCCCAGCATTTAGATGTTCAGGTGACTTTTCCTCGTCAGGGCAACATCTCCTACAAAGGAAGCCAAATAACTGAAACGTCATACATTGTTACATCATCATATTTCGACCAATAGTAAGCCCTAAATTTGGTCGACTTAAGATAATGTAACAATGTATGACGTTTCAGTTGTTTGGCTTTCTTTCTAGGAGGTGTTGGTCAGGGCCTGTTTATCTAGCTGGCTTTGAAGTAACTACCGAGAGAGAAGGCCTCCGCAATAAAATGTAATACACTGTTAGATCATCATAGAATGTGCAAATTTAAGGCTTATTATTGGTAGAAATACGAATAACAATGCCCTATCTATGATGATGATGTAACAATGTATTACGTTTCATTGCAGAGGCCTTCTCTCTCGGTGGTTACGGCTTTCAGGCAACACCACCTCTACTCTGTTGTTTGACCACCTCCCGTAGCCCACGAGTAAGACAGGCTTTGGCACTGAAAAGTTACCTGACCATAGCAGTCCGAGTAACAATCCAACCTTCATTGTTTCTAACAGTGGAATATAAAAGTCCGGTATCTGCGGAGGAATGGATAGCGCTTCCCCGAGACGTTAGTGTTGCCCACCCGGCTGCGAGCACCTCCAGAACGACGTAACAATGTTTTATCTTATCCATGTTTAGGCCTGGTAGTTTGTACAAACCTAGCGTCAATAAACTTCGGACACCAAGTAATTTGGCTAAAAACACAGTGAAAAGTGCATACAGAAGATTGCAGGCTAATGAAAATAGATTACTGATATATGTAACAATATCAACATCGATTTAGAATCGATTTAATGGTGTGAAATAATTTATTCAAATTTATGTAAAATTGCGTTGTCAACAGGTTTCAAAGAACTTCGTACACAAGGGGTCGCCAGCATATAGAACTTTCCTGAAGGCTATAGAAACGCTCAGAATGCTTTGCATCAGGCTTTAAAAGCACCGTCCACGCGACACAGCACAGTATTCGTGTTGTTTTGAACCATGGGACGTGGTAAGCCAGTAGAAACGTGTATACGGCAAAAAATTATACAGCAGTTCCAGAATAACAAATCCCAGCAAGCTATTGCCCATGAATTATCAGTTCCACTCTCTACTATTAATGGGATCATCAAGCGTTTCAGAGAAATCGGGAAAACAGAACCAGGGACTGCACCAGGCAAGCAGCGATTATTGAATGTTAGGAACCTACGAATATTTCGACGTTACATTGTGAAAAACAGGCATGCTCCCATAAGTGAAATGACTGTTTGGGCTCGAAAATATTTTCATATACCCATATCCGAAAGCACAGTCCGCCGTTACATCAAAAGATGCAACTATTACTTATACGCTACAAAGAGGAAGCCATTTATGAGCACTGTAGCTAAGCGTCGCCGGGTAGCATGAGCCAGAACCCATCTAAAGTGGACCCTTGCTCAGTAGAATAGTGCTCTGTGGTCCGATGAGTCCACCTTTGCAGTGATGTATGGCAACAACGGTCGCAAGGTGCTAAGGACCAAGCACGAAAGTAATCATCCCGACTGTTACCAGAGGAAAGTTCAGAAGCCTGCATCGCTGATGGTGTAGGGCTGCATGAGTGCAGCCGGGGCAGGATCGCTTCACTTTTGCGAGGGCACTATTAACTCTGCTGCCTATATAAACATTCTTCAACAGCATCTGCGTCCATCCCGCCAAAAGTTGTTCAATAGAAGACCAAGCATCTTTCAGCAGGACAACGCGAAGCCTCATGCTGCTCGGAACACCAAGGCTTGGCTACAACAGCAGCGTTTCAGGGTGAATGACTGGCCTGCCTGCAGCCCAGATCTGTCACCCATTGAAAATGTATGGCGCATTTTAAAGCAAATAGTCAGACAGCGGAAGCCTCGAACACTGCAGCAGTTGCGGGCGTGTATTTCCGAAGAGTGGGACAAAATTCCAGTAGAAACAACGCAGAAGTTAGTGCCCAGCATGCCTCAAAGACTTCGGAGCGTCATTCGTCGGAAAGGTGACGCCACTCAGTGGTAATGTGCAATAAACGGTACGGTGTACGAAGTTCATTGCAACGTGTTGAAAACGGAAAATTACAAAAAGTCGCTTATTTAATTTTCTCGTTTTTTTCTTTATGTTAAAATGCTATATGACAGTTGTACTAAAGCTCTGTGCACTCAATAAAGTAATTTTCATTTGTTTACAATTAGTTTCGTTGTACTTATCCAAAATTCTGTAGGTGTCCGAAGTTCATTGACGCTAGGGTTGTAGAAGACTGTGTGTATGCCCAACAACTCGAGGCCAACGAGAGATAGGCCTGGGCACTCAAAAGTCACCTGACCATCGCGGTCTGAGCAACAATCCAATCATCATTGTCTCTATCTTGGATTTTAATAATCAGTGGTTATTTTTCATTTGTTGGAAAACATGAAGACTGAGGCTGCTATGGTCAGATAACTTTTGAGTGCCCAGGCCTTTTTTATTTTGGTCGGCTACGTCATAAATGAAGAAATACAGGATGGGAAACTCCTTTATTAAAAGCGAGAGTTTTTTTCAGTGGCGCCCTCGGACGATATGCGTGGTCATAAACTTTTTTGACGTCGCTTTTTTTTAAAAAAAAACGAAGGCCTGTTGATCTAAACTCTTTTACACGCGATACTTTTAGGTCAACACGCCTTCGTTTTATAAAAAAGCGACGTCAAAAAAGCTAATGACCACGCAAATCGTCCGAGGGCGCCACTGAAAAAAAACTCGCGCTTTTAAAAAAGGAGTTTCCCATCCTGTATTTCTTCATCCATGGCTACGTGCAGCGAGTTTATGACGTCCTAAAGGCTTGTAAACCCATCACTCATTGCCCCATACATGATTTTGTTATTCATGTGAATTAAAAAAAATTAAAATGAAATTTGAAATAAATTTTTTTAAAAAAAAAAAAAAAGCTGACTTTCGGATAGAGGCTATCCTGTGTCAAAATCTTCGCTTTTACCTTTCGTTTTGACAATGGACAGCCTCTATCCGAAACGTCAGTTTTTTAAAGCATTTTTTATTTCAATTATTGTTATTCTACATCCGTTAAAGCTTAAAATGATTCCTCAATGCGTCATTCGATATGGAAGAGATAAAGTTACCTTTGCTTTGTTTCCAGATGAAAGAAAATGTTCGAAGCATGGATGCATCATTTACGAATGGGAAGAGAAACCATCGAAAGAAACTGGTGTGCATTAGGCAGGAAGGAATCAGCGAGGAATTCATTCATTGAATTGAACTTTTGTTATTTTTTTTTTCTTTCGCTAATGCCTTCGCTGGAGCTTCCATTATTTTCTGCGCCTTACCAGATGTTTTAAAAATCTACTAAGAATGAGATTGGTTGGAACCCAGACTAAAGCGAAAGTAAATTTCATCGCCATTTCAAGTCGCCATATGCTTGTCTATGCTTATTTCTTGAAAATTCATTTATTCTTCTAATTCGCAAACTTATGCTCAGCAATTCCGCAAATTTGCTGTAAATTGCTGAAATATGTTAAAGATGCTTTAAACATCTCCGCTTTTTGCATTTTTGTTTAGAAAAATACATTTTTCTCCGTCTTCTGTTTTTCCACACTTTTATTTAACTCACGAGCAAGTTTATCTGTAGGGTACGAATATTAAACCAACTTCCCAGTAAGCTAGAGTGCCGAAATTTGATACACACACGATTCTTATTCGTCACCGGACGCCTCAGATAAAAATCGTTGACGCGATAGAATACACTCATAAAACTCAAAATGAACAGACTACGCGAGGAAGGAGGGATGATCATTGGAGCCCACAGGTTTAGGCATTCGATCTACAGAGTGGTCATAATTAAAGTGACACCATTTAGACCCTCCTAGCGGATGTTCTGGTAATCAGATTTTGACGAAACTTGAGATACATGTTATACAGACCATGGGGAAGAGAATTTTGCAATATAAAAAAAATTAGTTCACATTTTGACCGCTACGTCGAAATATGGCGCTGGTCATGTAAGAAACTATCTGAGAATTTTTACTCAATCAGAGACGCTATGCAAATGAGATGTAAAATTAGAAAAGCTTTAAAATGACAGTGAAATTAAATGTAAAGTCATTCTTCACGATGGCTTTAGCTAAAAAGGATCGAGCTTTATTGGTGAAGTTGTTTTACCAGAACTGCAATAATGCTTCTGCTGCACTAAGAGAATATCGACTTGCGAAATGGGCCTATGTCCATTAATGGTTTAAAAAAGATGATTAAGAAATTTGAAGAAACTGGTGAGTTGGGTGTGCTGCCAGGGAGAGGACGGAAACGAATTGCAAATGAGACTGTGGAAAACGTTGCTGCTGCTGTAGTGGAGAGTGCTTCAAGTTCCCAATATTCTTCAGCAAGTGCTTGAGCCGTATCACGTGATTTGTCTATTCCGTGGCCTACGGTACAAAACGTTTTGCGTTCCATTTTAAAGTGGTATCCATACAAAATCCAGGTGGTTCAAAAGTTGCCTCATGAAGATCTGGAAAAATGTACTGATTTTGCTTGCCAGTTTCTGGCTAGAATAGCCGTCGATAATGTATGGCCATTGAACATTTTGTTGGTCAGATGAAGCGCATTTCACACTAGACGGGGCAGGAATGCTCAAAACTGTCGCATCTGGGGTACTGAAAAGCCGATGGTCGTGCTCTGATTACGTGATTGTATGGTGCGGATTCACTTCACATTTCATTCTTGGCCCCTTTTTCTTTGAAGAGAACACTCCTCAAGGCACTAAAAGATGTTCAATCACTGGTGCTTGTTACTGCTAATTTCTGCAGCAGAAAGTCATTCCTGCTTTACAGGAAAGACAATGTTTAGACACTACTGTCTTTATGCAAGATGGTGCAACACCCCACATTGTACGACAAGTGAAGGAACTGCTTCATGCTCATTTTGGAGATGATCGGGTGATTTCGAGAACTTTTCCAACTGCATGGCCTCCTCGTTCACCGGACTTAAACCCTTTTGACTTTTGGTTATGGGGATATTTGAAAGATAATGTCTATGGAGGAAGAATACGGACTGTCCCTGAATTGAAAGCAAGCATAACACGCCATATCACTGCGATTCCTCAGGAAACCCTTCGCTCTACTGTGGAACATGCAATAATGCGCTTTGAACATGTCATTAACAAAAATGGAATGCACATTGAACAAATGCTCTGATTTTATAAATTTCTCTGCTTCTAACTTGTTTTTGTTATTATTCATGCCCCATATTTTGACGTAACGGTCAAAATATGAACTAATTTTTATTGCAAAATTCTCTTCCCCATGGTCTGTATAACATATATCTCAAGTTTCGTCAAAATCTGATTACCAGAACGGCCGCTAGAAGGGTCTAAATGGTGTCACTTTAATTATAGCCACCTTTGTATGAGATTTGTAACAAATTTCAGATACCCCGCTCGACAGTGAGTGTTTTCATTTTGAAGTGGAAGCGAGAGGGGGTTATAACGTGGGGGTTATTACAGTGGGGGTTGTGCTTGAAACGTGGTGATGTCAAACCGGAAGGCTTCGTTAAAAACGTTTACACAGGACTTTCGATCGGCGTCGTCTAGTGATGCACGTAATCGTATCGTCCGCCGGGAAGTCGTCGCACTTGGTTTTCATGGACGAGCAGCACTTCACAAGCCAAATACACAGCCCTCAATGCGACCCGTCGGTTACAGTAGTGCAAGGAACGCCATCAATGAACTCCAGAATAATGGATAACCATCCTATGGAGTGATGATTCCCTCTATCAGTTGTGGCGGCCCGATTGATATATGTGGATTTGGCGAATGCCCGTCGAACGATATTTACAGGACTGTGTCGTACCCAGAGTGAAACTCGGAGGAGTTGGCATCATGGCCTGGTCCTGCTTTTCGTGGTATAGTCTTGGTTCTCTTGTATTAGTTCGCGGAACCATGAATGCCGAACCAAACAGTTCTGGACAATTCTGCGCTAACAAAATTGTGGAAACACTTCGGTAATGGCCCATACCTGTTCCAGCACGACAAGGCTCCCTGTCATACAACAGGCGTTATTAACACGTGGTTTGAGGAAATGGGTATGTGGAAATTAGACTGGCCAGCCCAAATTCCAGACCTCAACTCCATTGAACACCTTTGGGACAGATTGGAGCGTCGGTTGATAGCCAGGACATGCCACCCAAAGAATACCACTGAACTGTATGCCAATTTGAAGGATGAATGGAGCAAGATGTCATTGCGTACCGATATCGTGCAGGGTTCGGTTTAACTCACTGATATGGGGTTTCCTGTGACAACAGCCAGATAGTGTACTTCCTATATAATTTTGAGGATGTGAGGTACTTCGGTTTTGGTTTTTTTCATCGAACGCCATCAACGTGCATTGATAACGAGTCAGTGTCCTGTTCTGCCACATAGAAGCCTTGTTCTTTACATCTTCTACTACTCAATGGTGGTTTTTCTAAATTGTTCAAACCCATTTCAAGCATAAAAGCTTGTAAACTATTAACGCTATGGTTCGTAAAGGCTTGATCCCCGATGCGACGACATTTTGGAATAGGCGGAGCTTAGTGAAGTATCATCCCCACCCAAAACACAGCCCATACCTTGCTCCATCAGATCACCAATTCTTCCGCTCCATATCCCACTTCCTGTGCGGAGGGTTGTTCAACAGTGTAGTGGTCGAAAACGAATGCCTAGAATAGGTGGCGCAAAGATGGCAACAAACTGTAGATCACTTTGGAATTTATTTCGATGATTTAACTTTTCAGTATAGATAACAATGCGAACGAACATATTGGCTCATAACTGGTAAGTGAATTCTTGGTTGCAGATACGAGGTCTACATTCACACCCATTTCTGTACTCTGTCGACAGTTGTGCTGTCGAGACGAGCATCTTTGGCCTCTCAGTATAGAGACTTAGGGCCAGTTCATTATCTACTTTCTCAGCTGAGTCTTCTCAACGAAGTGTTCAGCAATAATACAGTGACATTGTTGTAACCAAATGTTCCTCATCTCAGCAATACAAATCCATTGCTTGCTACATCTCCCGATCTCAACACTGTCGAATTTTATGTATGGAGACATGAAAAATCTATTGTTGATTCCACTCCTGACTTTGAGGATCATCAACTGAGTGGAAGACGGGTGCCAGAAAATTAGGGGCACACCGGGTATTTGTAAGGCAGCGTGTGAGGCAGTCCTGGATCCGATGAGCTCAGCAATGCTGTATTGCCTCTCGTGAAGCTCATTTTAGAATATTTGCTAAGACAATATATAAGTCGCAAAATGAAATATCTTCAAATTCCTGAACTTGTGCTATGAATATCGGTCGTTGCAATGGCGCTCGTAGTCACATTCTCGTGTGGCAGTGAGTCTTTCAAGTGTCAAGTGGGTAAGTTAGCAGGTGTGTTTTACTCGTGATGAACAACAGGCCGAATTCGATTTCTGCGGGCGCAGGGAAAATCTGCTGAGCAGGTGCACAAGGGAATGTTACTTGTTTAAGGTAACAAATGCTTATCCAGGAAAGCCGTTTACAACTGGATGGAACGTTTCAATGGTGGTCGATACCGTTCGTCCAGGTCATCCTACAGAATTTCGTAGTAACGCTATCATGAAGAAAGTGTACCAATAGACCCGTGCCAATAGACGTGTGATCCGTGCCAATAGACGTGTGACTATCGACGAGGTGGATTTACAGTTGAATTGCTTGCATGGAACAGCTTACAGCATTGTGCAAGACAACTTGCAGTTTCACAAAGTGTGAGCACGATGGGTTTCTCGTAAGCTCATTGGCCAACACAGACACTAGACTGGGCTTATCATTGGACTACGTTCGCACTACGAAACTAGTTACAAATTGAACTAGTTTCTTTTCTGGTTGCAGGTGAACCAGTTCTAATTGAACACTAGTTTTATCATCCTCCTGTTCGCACTGGAAATCCTCTTTAGAGGTGGAAATCCAGTTCCAGACACAACAAATACAGCGTGCCCTGGAATGATTAATGCTTCTTCATCGTTATTTAAAGATGGCGCTTTTTGTTTTCCAAAGTTAGTTTCGCCATCTTTCCACTTTTCTTGATTTGTTTGAGATTGAGAACACTGTTGTTTGGTAGCTATTGTATATTTTTAATCCGTGATCGTATCGCTATTCGTGAAGACTTATGGGAAAACTACCCAGAAGTCTTTGCATGAACAAGCACTCTCCAGCCCCAGATCCAGTTTGAGAAACTGGGGTTGGAAACCCCAGTTCCAGAGCCGAAAGAACTAGTTCTTCTTACACCCAGTTTTGTTCGCACTTCACTGATAAAAATAGTACCTCTGATAGAAGTAGTTTCTTTTGGCTAGTGCGAACGAGCCTTTACAGGATCTCGTGAGGTTCGCCAGAGATGGTTGTGAATTTTTTGCATTGCCTCTCGTATGTATTGATTCCTCGCGTTTTCTTTGTTACTCATTTAATCTGACATATCTTTACATAAATCTTTTTCATTATTTCAGAAGAAACCAACTACATATAGCCAGACCATTATTTTCGTTACGACTGAAAATAACAGGAAATTAAAAGAGGATGTGTCCTAGTAAAATGTAAGTGCGTATTTTAATTCATAATCGAAAAGCTGTAAAAAAAAAGTTTTAAGGAGAGCACAAGCGTATTTACACGGATTGTCCTCGTAGGTTATGGAGATTTTTTAGAGACATAAGATAACTCTTTCGTGAGAAATCCGCTGCAACTCGGGATTAAATAGCAACAAACGAGAATAAAGTGAAACGGGAGATGGGGAAAGGCAAACGGTGCAAACATAAAACAAACTTATTTCGCTGACATAGTTTAATATTCGAGGGAAATACTATTTCGAGACTCTACCAGATATTATGGAATTGAAACTCGGAATGGATACAGAGAAGTGAAACTTTAGATTGGACAGCGTTATTACAGTACTTTATATACGCACGTCGTTGTTGGAGAGAAGAACCGTTTCAGCGAGGGATTAGACTACAGGATTCGATTAGAATTTAAGGAGGTCACACACGATCTTTCGCAAAAAGTAAATTCGAGAGTCCATTTTAAAAGAAGCTTGAGGTTTAATTTCCGAAAAATAATTCCGCAACAAATTTATTATTGATTTAAAGCGGCGTAAAACATGAAGCTAAATATTAATAATTTGTGAATGTAAATTCAAAACAATTCAAGTATTAATAAATCACGTGATTATTTAACATAATTGAATTACCAGATACAATAATACAAGAATGTGATAAAGATACTTAAAGTCCTATTAAAATTGTGTAAATAATTCAGAGACTATGTGTGATAATAGTGACTCTTTAATAGGCTATCTAAGCAAGTGGGGGTAATGTTTTTTTTTAAAGACCAAGGGGTTTCAAGAGGTTAGGTAAATGCTTCATTTTCTTAAATGGGAAGGGAGGCATGTGGCATATCAAATAAGACCATTTTTTTCTTTTCTGTAATCTGTAAAAAATAAAAATTTGGAGAAAGCTTCTTATCGTTTTGTTTATTTTTGAGAGCAACTGAAATTCAAGCGATAGCTGAATTATAAGAGTAGCTCTATACATTTGGCTAACAAATTCTGCACAACATATTTTGGTAACGCTTGCTCATGCGCAGTTAAACATTATTTAGTAAAAATGCTCGTATTTCATCAAATATTTATTATTTTTATATTCTGATTGCAGGATTTTGTCTCTACTTTAGTTTCTCAAGTTTCCTGAAAATGGCATTGAGTTGATATAAACAAAGAATTACGAAAAAATTTCTATTTTAAAAAGGAACCTTTATATCTCCATGAATATACGTGCTATTCTCATACAATTGAACACAGATAAGTAAAAGAAGTCTCATAATCATATGTTACAGCTACAATGTATTCAAGCATTATTTTTACAGGGTAGGAAATATTATTTTTTGCACAATTTGTTGCTGGTCCCCTGTTTGCCGTCGACACAAAATCATAGCTGAAATATATGAGTTGTAACATTCTCTTTATATCCCTGAATGTTTCAGGATAATTCTTCTAGTATTTTCCTAGATATTCGACAAAACGTCTAATATCGAAAGTGTACGAATACTTTTGGGTAGTTAGTGTATGTTGTAAAAATAAACAAGTGTTATATAAATACTATATCAAATGACCAAAGGAAGGAACCAAGATCGGATCGGAACCCTTGCCGAGGATCAGATGACAGCTCTCGCCCGCAGCTCTACTGAGGCACGGCACAGCACTCAGCTCTTCCGACCGCCGCCAAGGACTCCGGGAGAATCTCGCAAAAGGCAAGTTACAGATATTGTGAATACCGTTAAATGGAGCGTAGCTGCCTTATCAGTCACCATTGTAACGTCATCACGTTAAAACCACTAAACCAATAGTTATCAAATCTCGCACACACTTAGTGTGGTGTCTGAAGGTGGTTTGTATTAAAAAAACAACAAACATATGTGATGTCGTTGAAGAGTAATAAACGTTCTGGTTGAGCTCCGTGATGAGGTCCGTCATGTCCGTGCTATATGGGGAAGCCGAACGCGAATTTCAATTGTCAATGCAGTCACTAAAGCTAATTGTTGACGAATTCTCAATGCTTGGACTGATTTTGCTGGGCAAAATAGGCAACCGACTTCGTGAAGGAAACTCAGAAAAACAACATGAAATTCTTGGTGGATATGCATTGCTACTTTTGGGCGACTTTAATCAGTTGCTTCCTATTGGTGATACACCTATGCATAAGAAACTGAATCCATCGTCTACTTTTGCTGTTGAAGGCAAAAATGCGTCAAGTAGGTGAAAACCAGGCATCTTTTCGTGAACTACTCAATTGTCTCGCAATTGGTGAAGTGTGTGAAGATGACTTTTTTCTGTTAAAATCTAGATTTGTAAGTTACAATCTTAACGAGAAAGCCCATTACATTGATGTCTCGTAATAAGGAAACTTCGGAACACAACGAATCATGCCTTCGTAACTTAGCTGTTAAATTCATTGCTGCTGAACACAATAACAACACCGCCATTGAAACATCATCTGACGAAGTACACGGGCTCCCTTCTTATCTGCAGTTAGCAAAAGGTTGCAAGGTAATGCTCCGTCTAAACTTATCGACGTTAAAAGGATTGTGCAACAGAACTTTTGGAGAAGTGATGGACATCGTCTGTACACCGAGTGTTGGTAAAGCTTGAAAAATACACCGGACCAACACTTTATGATGGGTCAATTTTCATTTCCCCCGTTCTCGTTAACTACAAAAATTCAAATGTGGCATGCACAAGCAAACAAATCCCACTTCATGTTGCATATGCCATATCAATTCACAAATCACAAAGCATATCGCTTCAAAAAGTGTGTATTGATATCGGCAAGTCAGACTTTGCTGCTGGAATGTCATATATGGTTTTTTCACGGGACAAATCATTGGTAGGCATATTGATTGTCAAAGAATTTGATTGGAATCGCTTGAAGTCGATAAACACTAACAAACAACTAGAAAACAAACATCAATTGACTTGGAAAGCTTGATAAACGCCTATTCCGTTTGAAATAAACATCTTCAACCCAATTGGTGTGGAAGTGATCTAAGGTTTTGTTAGTTTGCCCTTATCACATTTACCTGAATTTACACTGATAGTTACATTTTATGCTTCAATAAGTAAGTCAATTAAAATGAACATACAACTTCATTTCAATTTAATGAAAGATTCCAAACGATGTTGATTTTCCAAGTTTCAGGTTCATCGGCCAGTGGCTCAGTGGTTGCGTGATCGCCTTTGGTGCCTGAGGACGCGGGTTCGACCCCGGCCGAGGACGACGAAGGTTTTTTCAGGGGGAAAATCCTGAAATCACGCACTTCTTTCGGAAGGGAAGTAAAGCCGTTGGTTTCGTGTAGTCGTTTGCCGGCTGCACGTTAAAGAACCCTTGCGAGGCAAAATTTGCGGCCCCTATATCGCCGTCCTGAAATGACCATGGCAGTTGAAAAGGACGTTAATACCAAACAAACCAAAACAAAACAAACCAAACCAAGTTACCGGTTCAAATCTCACTAAAACTTTGGAGTTTTATAATTTGTGGCATAAATCAATTTATTGTCCATAATTTAAGCATTATCGTCAAGAAATATGAATAAGGTAACTCTTTTTTTCTGCCTGTCACCCCTTTTTAATGCAAAGTGGTCGTTTCAAATTAATGGAATACTGCAAGCGCCGTTTCATAATAATGGAATAGTCTGAATATTCCATTCCATACCTCTTGAAAAGTTTTAAAACGTTGTTGCACGTATTCTGCTCTTCGTTTTTCATTCAATGGCGAAGAAACGTGATCTCTCAGAGGTAGCAGACTCTCCTCCACGTCGTAAGAGTATTATTTGATGCCATATGAACTATATTGATATTGCATGTGCTCCATTGGAATTGATTGTTATCCTAATGCTTTGTCAATTTAATAAACGCAGGAATTCATTCCCCGGACATAGCGACATTACTCACCGACCGAGATGAAGTCGTTAACTCGGCCATACTCTACTTAACCAAGCCGAAGGATTCTCGTATCAAGAAACCTTGTATAGAAGATTACTGAATGTATTAATCTCAATTTATTCAAATTTTACGATTCAACTTGTATTATTCATTATTTTTGTTTTCCATTAAACTTTTTCATTTGTTAAGCAACTCTGCTCCCCTCACTTCTAACTAAATTCGTGACAATTATCGCAAAACATAGGTGTCTCATTCGTGAAAAAGCATTGTTTCAGCCTCATTCATTGTTGTTGTGTAAAGGGCAAAGAATTACGGCAATTATAATAACATAAATTGCCACCACGGCCGCTAAATACTTACAACTTATTATTGCTTTTATTATTTTATATTTTATACCATCTAATACCTGCACTGATATTTACATAAATTGTTAAAAATTCCATAAAAATATTTACACTAAGAGTTTCCAATGAACTACATTATAGTTACTTCCCTATAGGATTTTATAAAGCTACATTAATTTAAGGGGGGGCCAATTGAAATACTGAGTGCTTCTGAAAGTGGATGGGCTGAACAGTCAAAATTTCAGTATCTTATTTAATGGGATCAAGCTATATTCTGTCCCATACAATGTTTTTTCGCGAAGACAGACAGTAAATTGTCTTGAGTTTTTGAATTGCTGGCGGATTTCAAGGTGCTACCTTCATTCCGTCAGGGGTTATCTGCTTGAAACGGTAACCCAAATAAAAAATACAAAATCAGTTTAAATGTGTAAAGTGTTGGTAGAGTTATAATTTAGAAGCGCTGTCTATAAATAATTGGCGGTTTTATTGACAACGTAAATGACAATTTGAGCGTATTTACGAAGGGCTGTGTTAATTTATTAATGGTAACTATTAATAACAAATGATACAAAAAAAATACCTCTATTAAACCTCTACAGTCCCTCAATGTAGTCCCCAGCAAGTCCCTCTTCCATTCACTATCTTATGTTTGATTTAAATTTCATCACTTATTTGATGGTTTAAGGGTAAGGATGATCCCCTGCCCTGCCGATTGAGTTGCTTAGTGGCTTCAATGAAGTCCTATTTGGATATCTTGTAACAGCAATGCGGTTCATATCCGCAGTAGCTCAGTTGGTAAGAACGGTGCCAGCGATAGGAAAAATCCCCGCGGAATTTTTCCTTCCCTTTTCAGTTTGGCATTTCTTCATCTCACGTTCAAAATAGTAAAATCGTATTTTATCGCCGTTTAATTTGACCAATTTCCTTAAATGGTAACTTAAATATTGATGAGTATCTGCGAATGTTACAGAACACTTTGTTTCCGTCACTGTTGACTGAAGATGGCAGTTTCCAGCAGGAGTGTGGACCACCACACAATAGACATAATTTCTGTCAATGAAGGGATGGGCAATTACCTGGTCATTGAATTGGCCGGCGAGGTCCTGTGAGTGGCCACCACCTTCCCGAGCCCTCACCCCGCTATACAAGATGAGGCATTTAACTTGAGACAACTGAATATCTCGGAAACTAAGCATTGTACGAAAAAATGTCCAAAATCAAAAGTGAGTTATTTCGCGGGGAAAATCACATTAGTTAAAAAATTTACCCACCCCTTGTGAGGGGGGGAGGGGGTAACTTTGAAATCTTAAATAGGAACCCCTGTTTATAGTAGTATATTCAGATTGTACACAACCTCTATTTATTCTTGGTGTTTTTTCAATTAATCCAATCGTTTAGGAGATAGAGGTCCTGAAAGTGTGGAACTTTTAAAGACTTGAACCCAATTTTATCGATGAAGACAAAGAGATAGAGAGTGGGTCTGTAAGACCCACTCTTTCTACTTTTTAATGGTCATCAAAAAACCAATATTTTTCAATATACACGCATAGATTCTGTCTCCATAGGACTGCTGCCCCCAAAAGTTTACTTTTGCACTAAAAAGTTTTGAATTTTTGAAATTCTGACTTCGGATTCTTAAAGATCATCAAAAAATAGAATAGGAATGTCTGCAGACCCACTCTCCATCTCTTTGTCTTCATCGATAAAATTGGGTTCAAAACTTTAAAAGTTCCACACTTTCAGGGTCTCCAAGTTCAAAACGGTTGGATCAATTGAAAAAAAACACCAAGAATAAACAGGGTTTGTGTACAATCTGAATATACCATTAAAAACAGGGGTTTCTATTTAAAATTTCAAAGTTACCCCCTTCCCCATCCTCCCCCTCACAAAGGGGGGGGGGGGAATTTTTTAACTAATGAATTTCCCCCGCGAAATAATTCACTTTTGATTTTAGACATTTTTTCGTACAATGCTTAGTTTCCGAGATATTCAGTTGTCTCAAGATAAATGCCTCACACTGTATATTTATTTGCCCGTGGGGACACTTTTGAAACAACTTGTCTTCTGTGAAAATCCAAAGCAAACGTCACCTTCAGCAACGCCTCCTACAGACCTGTGACAGCATAATCCCCGACGTTCTTGTGTGCGTGCATAATGAATGGATTAAGCGCTTTGAGCTCTGTGTCCAGCAGTAAGGACAACACCTTGAATACGGCCGTAATGCTTCGGAGGACTTAAGGGGAGGAAGCTTTGAGGCAACTAGGGTTTATGAGTGGTTTCTCGCTTTAAAAGTGGTCGAATGTCGATTGAAGACGTACTTCGACTGAGACGTTCCTCAACTTCCAGAACGGAAGAAAACATTAAAAAAATCTGTGATGCGATCTTGTGTGATCGTCGACACAAAATATCGATGAATTGGAGTAACTGACTAGAATAAACTGGAGCTCATGCCGAGGAATTATGTCTTGAAGATTTGAAGATGTAATGTGTCGCAGAAATTTGTTCCTCAGAACAGGCGGAAAGAACAGTCCGAAAGCGATCGAAAACTTATCACATATACACGAATCGTGGTGTATGGGCACGACCCAAAAACCGTGGAATGCATCCAAAAAGTGATCCGTTGCACGACTCCCTTAGCACCAATCTAGCCAGTGGAAGACTGGTTCATCACCAGGATCGAAGAAAGCCAAGTAGGCGGGAACCAACGTGAAGTCCATATTGGTTTGATTTTTGATCAAGACACCACATCAAGGGGATCGCCCACCATGAATTTGTTCCTCAAGGCACCGCAGTGAACCAACATTGAGGTGCCAAAACGATTGCATGAGGCAGTGAGAAAAAAACTGCCTTCGTTGTGGTGATCAGGGGATTAGCTCCTCCACCACGACAACGCACATACACACAAAGCGTTGAGTTTCTGGCAGTTTTTAATCAAAAATCGAATGACAACGGTTTTTCACACGCCATACTCACCGGACCTTGTCGCACTCTGTTATTCGTTAGCGACATTCATTTGTGTGATCTATTTTATAGTTTTACTTAGATATTGATCAACTATTAATGCCGTCTAGGAAGTGGGTAGTATATCCAATTAAACAATAACTGCTTTCAAAATTTGAGATAGAGATATCACTTTCTATAGACTCATCTATCGGTAAAGAAGTAAAATCAAATGATAGTGACGACAGATTATATTGTCGAATGCTGTTTTAATTATTATAAAAATGTGTAAAAGAGACAGATAATGTTCCGTCTTTCACGTATTGAAGGTAAACTCGCGTTAGTTTTTTTTTCCTTAGACCCTATTATTATTGTTTGTCAAACCCAGTGCTTTTCTTTTAATTCGGCCCCCGGGGGCCATATTGAGATGTATGGTTTGTAATCAATATTTTGATTTCATCATTTCATTTGGTGGTGAACACGGTCATAACCGAGGCCGTGCCGTCCATGATAGAGGCAGTGTGCAAGGGAGAAACAGTCGTACCAGAGCCCAGAGAGGGCTAAACCAACACCTCCTAGAAAGAAAGCCTCACAACTGAAACGTCATATATTGTTACATCATCATAATTCGACCATTGTTGATCGTATTTCTACCAATAATAAGCCGTAAATTTGGTCAACTTATGATGATGTAACAATGCCTGACTTTTCAATTGTGAGGCTTTCTTTCTAGGAGGTGTTGGCTAAACCTACCGCCGAAAAGAAAGAAAAGGAGGAAATTATAAAGGGTGATTACAAAAGAACTTCATATCGGTGG
>JAHWFO010114413.1:192582-212988 GCA_023313115.1 Rhysida immarginata | reverse complement strand
GTCTGTAGGACCTCTGTATATATGTGCTTGGCTAATTCCAGGTGTAAAATTAATTTTTATACAACTTTTATCGTTACTTTCTGACAGTGCCTCGTACGTATAATCTTAATGCATAGCTTCAGTATTTCTACCATCACTCTACGCTGATAAGGAAGCAAAAGAAAGTGTTCTTACACGTGCTGTGAAGTTCTAATTTAGATTTTAAGAGGCAGATGCAGCATGCTAATCTAGAATTAGCAAGAATTTTAAATCATAACTAAGTTCAACATAGTTTTAAAGAAATCTGAAAAAAATCAAAGAAACCACTGATGACACCAGAGGACTCTGGCTTCACCTGAAGTAAATTCAAACTTTCAAAAGAATTTCTGAGTATGTTAATTTAAGATCAAAAGAAATAATAATCTTTAAGGCCGAGAGAATATGAAAGTGAAACTGTTACTTCCAGTAGCAAAATGAAAATTAAATAAGGATTAAAGGAGTTTATTAAAATATTGAGTTGAAATGGAAGGGTAAGATTACACTACAAGACTGCAGCTTTAAGTTTTTTTTATTGATAAACGTACATCTAGATGAAATGGACTAGATCAAAAGCAAACGTCTCTAACGATTTTTTTTTAAATGTAAATTATGAACTGACATTTAATTGAAACTATGGAAGAGCTCGAATAAACTGCATTGCCCAATGAATTCTCGAAAGAAATGTCAATATTGACAAAATCTTATAGGTAATCAGAAATTCATGACAAAAAAAGAAATTTTGAGACTGCCAATATTAGTTTTATAGTTCTTTGCTTAGGCGGTTTACATAGTGATCTTAAAACCAATGAGAAATCTACGCAATGAAATTGAAACGTTATATGCGAACTGGGAATTTATATAATCATGGGACTAGTAGATACACGAGATCCATTAAATAAGTTCATGAGAGTGTTGTATTAGCGCCTTAGGACTTGCATATTTGTAAATTAAACCAGGAAGTTTAGCGTTAAAAATGATCCTCAATGGAAATTGATATAGCCACTAGTGATCAGGGAATTTGAAATCGCCCTTTAACAAGTGGGTTGCCATTCCAGTGGTTGCAAATGGCTCACCTGATTCGGAAAACCACAGGTTTTAATGCAAACTATTTCCAGAATAAATACAAGATTCAAGAATTCCACTTTAACTCGCAGAAAAGAAGCATTTAAGCAAAAATTTAAGCAGTTTCCTTTTGCTTTACATGATATTTCAGCTAAAAAGAGGTCATAAATATACTGAACCCACTGAATTATAAATTTTTAAAATATTTATGCAACTCGTGACGCATTAATACAGATTACGTGAAGACCTCTGCAAGTATTTAAAAATGCTGATAGAAGTAATCTACAGTACTCATTCTGACGACGGGGAATACTTTAGAGTTGAAAAGGGTCTCGTTATGAGTGCCCATTTTGCTGGAGGCACGATTTCAAAAATTGCCGAATTAAAGAATCCTCCTTGCTCTCTACACATTTTTTCCATCATTCTGGCAGCATCTGGATACCGGTTCTGTAGAAATCTTCAGGCTGATGTCGAAACGACGTCAGGACAGCCTTTTTCACTTCCTAACTGGAGCCGAACCTCTGCCCTCCAAGAACTCTTTCAATGGTCCAAATAGGTGATGATCGCAAGGGGAGAGATCCGGGCTGTATGGAGGATGTGGTAAAATGTCCCATTTGTATACCGTCAGTGTGTCCATAGTCAGTTTGGCTGTGTGCGGTCTGACATTGTCTTGCAGAAAACAAACGCCACTGGTAAGGAATCCTAGTCGTTTTTTCCTTAGTGCCGGCTTCAGGGACGTCCTCAAAATGTCGCTGTAGTAGGGTACATTTATGGTTCGATGTTCTTCTAGAAAATCGACATGAATGATACCCTTAATGTCCCAGAATACAGTCGCCAACACTTGCGTTGCCGACGTGTCATCTTGAATTTCCTGGGTCGTGGGAGTCAGTGTATCGCCACTCCATGGTCGCACGCTTGCTTTCAGGAGTATGGTAATGAATCCATGTCTCGTCGGTGGTCACAACACGCCTTAGGAAGCTGTCCCCTTCCCTTTCAGAACGTTGCAGCAGCATGGAACTGATTTCCACCCGGGGGGTTTTGTGATCTCGGACAGTTGCTTAGGGACCCATCTGGCACAGATCTTGTTGAATTTCAGCTTATCGTGGATGATGGTCTCCACACTACTAATGCTCGATTCTCGGAACATGAATCCGCCTGTTGTCCGTTATCAGCTCATTTGTTCGTGGGATGATGCCATCATTGACAGCAGTTGCTGACCTTGCCTTACGAGGTCCATTGCTGGTGGATTCTCGCCCTCCTTCAAACTTTTGTATCAAGCCGAAACGGATAATCGAGACAGATATGACTCGGTGAACTGTCTTTGAAGTCTCTGATGAATTTCAGGTGCTTTCACACCTTCGTTGTGGAGAAACTTGATGTTTATTCATTGTTCCACTTTGGTCGACACATCGCTGTCCGCCATTTTGTTTAAACAAACAATCGGTGATTGGCCATGATTGAATGGCTCCTTCAGTATTTTTGATATTGTTCCCCCGTACAGATCATGGTACACGGTTGCCCAAAACCTATCTACCAAGATTAAAAGTCAATTTCCCAGGTAGTATGTATAAATGTTTGAAAAATGTGTGGTATGTTCGTGGCTTCAAGTTAATTTGTTTAACATGTCTAATTTCGCAGGATTGATAAAACGGCCGCCTACATCATCGAGCAGTAGGTTTTCATCTTCGTAAACCTTGACTCCCATCTTCACTGGGAAGGCTAGTCTCGCGAGTTCCGGACTTTCGGCAGCCCGAATGCACGTATTCTTCGATGTAAAAACCTGCTGCTCGGTGATGTAAACGGCCATTTATTTCAATCCTGCGAAATGATACCAAAACCATGTTAAACAAAATGTCTTGAGGCCACGAATACATCAGAGAAATTTTTAATTGGATCACCCTGTATTTAAAGGTATATGTAAACAGAAGCGAATATGGAGTGGTTAAAAATGACGATAATCGATGCCAGATGGTTTAATAAGAATTAAATGTATGAAATTGGTAAATTTAAATTATTACGCACTTTCTATCCCGTTATTTTTTAAAATTAAATTCCCAATTTCGCAACATGTGAGGTTCAAAAGACCTGTTACTTTCACAAATATGCCAATTCATTCAACAGTAGCCCATCAATTATTAGTCAACGTTTGAAAATTGATTTGTCTGTGAAATAATTTTAGAATGTTAGATGTACTGGATGAATAAAAGTCCCAAAACGGTCTGATATCTCGACAAATACACATCTTTTCAAAAAAAAGAGAAAAAAATACGTGTCAAATTTTTTTGAATGCTATTTAATAGTGCCAAAATTAGCCCCCTGCACCCCTCGTAGGGGGTTGGGTGGAGGACAACTTTGGAATTTCAAATGGAAACCCTCTGTTTTCAATGATATTTTCAGATTGTACACAACATTTGAGAATTGTTTTATTCTCGGTGTTTTTTCAGTTGATCCAACCGTTTTGGAGATAGAGGCACTGAAAGTGTAGGCCTTTTAAAGTTTTGAGCCATTTCTATCGATGAAGAAAAAGAGATAGAGAGTGGATCTTAGAGACATTCTTATTTTACTTTTTGATGGTCTTTAAGAAACCGAAGTCAGAATTTCAAAAATCCAAAATTTTTTAATCCACACGCACAGACTCTGCTGTCTCCATGGTACTGCTGCCCCCAAGACTCTGCCTACGCGGTGTAAATGCAGAAACTATTTTTAGAGTGCGACGATGATTTCAAATTGTTCGGAATGACATTGAAACCAAAATAAACTTGGTTCAGATTCTATTATCCTCCTCCGCTATAAATAAATTTAAAAAAATGCTTTTTTATGTTGTTACTCTATTTTTATGTTCATTCTTATTTTGATGTTTATTTTTTTAATACAGAGTCTATATCTGTTCTTTTCAGGAGTAAGATAATCAAAATTGGTCTTGTATTACTTTATTATAAATAATTCAAATGAAATAAGACTTGGTAATACAATATGCTGGTATATATACTTTTAATGATTCTATAGTGATCATGGCGGCACCAGAAACATTTGTCAAATTCCATCATTAAAAAAACACACACACCGGCCAATGAATTAGAAACCTTCGTTCAATATGGTATTGACCCAATTAATTTGGCTGTAATTACAGAACATACGTGGTTTGAAATGAATTCTACAAGGTGTTGCAATGCAGGTATGTTTAATCGGTGTCATGTTCAGAAAACCACTCCTGAACAATTCTTGCTCGATGGACAGTAGCATTGTCGTCCATGAAGAACCCGTCACCATTTGGGTACAAATGTACCATTGCTGGATGGACTTGATCTGCAACAATGTTCAGGTAGTCTTTGGCTTTCACCCGACTGTCAAGGAATATCAGGGGACCCTTGCCATACCAAGAAAACATGGTCCATACCATGACACCTCCTCCTGCAGCTTGAACTGTGTTCACAACACATGAGGGGTCCATCGCTTCATGAGGCTGCCGCCAAATTCTCTGCCGGCCATCGGTGCAAAACAATGTGTAACGTGACTCGTCCGACCACATCACCTTTTTCCAGTCGTCTACTGTCACAGTCACACCGTTTTTTACACCACTGCAGGCGAACTTTCCGGTTTGTTGCTGACACCAGGGGCTTCCTCACTGGCATGCGACTTCCCATCCCTATTCGCTTCAACTCTCGGCGCATTATTCTGGAGGAGATGGGTTGCGATGATCCTTAATTGAAGTCTGCCGTCAGTTGCTCCACCTCTTCGGTTTTGCCGCACAATCCGTCTCAGACGACGTCGGTCCCTGTCTGTGTTGATTGTTTTTGATCCACAATTCTGCCGTTTCGACAACTCTTGTAGATTCCGTTTCCACGCATTGAACACCTTGGAGACCTGACCTTTTGAGATACCGGTCAGTTGTACTGTCCTGGAAATCGTAGCTCCAGCTAGACGGGCTCCCACAATAACTCCTCTTTGGAACTCAGACAGGTCTGCTGTTTTCCCCATTTTGCTCAACTTGAGCAGCTGTAGCTTGTTCCTATCCTGTACCTGCAGCTTAGAATGAGCATATACCTCACATGATTGCATTCATTTGCATATCACAATCGTTTCTGACCTGTGACCCAGCTTTACATATCAGTACAGTAATTCATCACTGGTTTCTAATTCATTGGCCAGTGTGTGTGTTTGTAACCTTAATTCTGAAGAAAACGGCCATAAAAGAGCGACATGTTTAATTAAATAACAAAAAAAGGCTAGATATCAAAGGCACATAGAATAGCACGCAGGGCACGGTGTGAACTTGTTTTAAACAGGAATATAAAGAATATAATGCATTGACTTGTGTATCATCTCAATCATAAAAGGGCGGGATCATTATTCTTGCTAATACATCGGTGAAGATAACAAGTGCAAGTTTTTATATTATGTAGAAGTTGTTTTGAATTACAGAAAAGTATTTGGCAATTTTACTGTTAGTTCAATGTGATTTGTTTATTTTTAGAGGTAAGTATATCTGTAAAAACACTGAAATGCCAAAAGTCATGGGAGCATCGTATGCAAATTTTCAGCTTGTAAAATGTGCATAAATAGACAGAGCAGTATCATCAGTGCTGTCCATTAGCAGTCGTCTGAAACGTCTTGTAACGTGATTATGGCTACACGACGAGAATTTTCAGCGTTTGACAAGGGAATGATAGTTAGAGCTAGATGCATGGGGCATTCCATTTTTGAAGTGGTGGGGGTCTTCAATATTCCTCGATTTATTTTCAAACTGTGTGATATTTCCATAGTATAACAAGACAATACACTAGATGTCAAAGACAAATGTTATAGCAAAGGCTCAAAATGGTCCGGTTCTTTGAATTCTTCTTCTATTAAAGACACTTTCAAATCCTCTAGAAAGAAGCGTTTTCGACCCCGTGTTCATAGAACATTTTCTCACTGTTTTGGTCCCTGGAACATATCCTGAAAGTTAATACAGACCATTCAGAACGCCCTGTAGTGATCTCTACCGGAATCATCGTGTGATATACCAAAAAAGCTAATTATATCCTTATTGCCTTATAACAGTGTACTTAGCATCAACAATAAGCTCTTGTGTAAAACCCTTATGGGCGACAGTTTGCAGTAGTAGACAGAGTGAGCTTCAATCGTTTCAGAATGTTACATTGAAGACATAAATGCACAGAAGTACACTGCTAAGTACATGCTGATGCTAAATACGCTGTTGCCCAACTCGACAGAAGAACTGAAGAATCAGTTTATTAACAGCGATTTCGAAGTGATGCACATCGGGGAGTTCGTCCAAGACTTCCTGGTGAATAATCTACGGAAGACTCTTAAGCAGCGTTTTGGTGGCAGATATTCTGGAAATGAAATAGCATGCGAAATATGCGTCCCTACGAGGTTACTTGAAATTTTGATTTTGTTGTACTTTTATATTTTTTAATACTTTATTTTTTATGCTTTGTTGCGTTAATTTTATTTTTCCTTTACTATTTTATGGATGACCTCTTGGATGCATCAGCAAGAGAGTTAATCCAAAAAACTTTTTTTTTTTTCATTTTAAAAACTGACCTTAACTCTCGTTAACATTAAATCATTAAACCCCTTAATTAACAATATAAGATAAGAAGGAACTGTGGAATGGGAAACAAGATATGAAATACCTTTGAGAATGAGCCTTCGAAATACGTATCCAGTATGTCATATCTTCTTTCTCTTTCAGTTTAAAGGTTTTTCTTTTCTTTACAGTTTAAACCCCTTGTGGTTAAATGAAGCCCCACGTAAAATTACACAGTACATTGAATTGTTTGGAGAATGTAACAAATAACACAATAAAAGCCAAACTTTTGTCTCCTTTTCAATGACCATATGTGACCTCGAAGCCAGCGTGAGTCGTTAGACTAAACAAACCAAATCAACTTTAACGGAAATTGCTTGTCTCTTTTCTAGCAATGAACTGCGTCTAGTGATTTGGAGGCGACAGATCGATCTGAGCGCTCGTCGAAGGTCCTCATTATCGAAGCTTCGTTTAAAATTTTCATCGTCGTATAGTTCTCGAAAAAAAATTGCTGCTCCTTTTCTAAGCTTGATTAGAAGAAATTTATCTTCTACCTATTTAAGAGCAATTCCTTTAATGAAAGTATTACAAAGACTTTATAAGTTGTGTCCCCAGGGTTTGAGCGAAGAAATTTTGCTTTACGATTATGTTATCTTCATTGAGAAGTTTAAAAAAGCTCTTATTAAAGGATTATTTCCACAAAGCTTGACACCTCAATATTAAGAATTTTTTTTATTCTGCCGCCTTTAATGTTGTTTATATTAAAGAGTGTAATGTAAAAAAAAAACTTACCATGACTCTTGATTATATTTGTATATTAGTAATGTTGAAAATTTAGATTTCAAATCTCTGTATTATACTCAGATCCAATATAAGGCCAAGATATTGGATTCCCAATATATTGATTAAATGCAAGCACTACAACAAATTAACTTGTTGCTACGTAATAGTAAGTTATTTTTTTAAATTTGCAACAATGAATTATATTATATTATTGAACATTGTATTATTGAACATGGTCTTATAAAGTACATAAAATATTTTGATTGAGTGATCACGCGAAACGGGATCTGAAGAGATTGGAAATATTTTTTTTTTGTTATTACAATCGTTGGACTTTCAACTTTATTTTAGTCTAAACAGAACATTTTTATAGTGAATAATTTTTTTATTAATTATTTTTCTCACGCACCTCGGTTTCAATTGACTCTTATACAGCGCGCACGTTGAATTAATGTTTTTGCTTGCATGGACGTATGGTTGTTTACATCGCCCACAGGTATAAATAGCGTCACTGACAGAGCTGCATACAGTGTTCGTACACGTCATCAAACTTTAAACGCGTTTTCCTCGGAAACTATTATTTCAGCTCCCTTCAGCTCCCTTTTCGCGTGACCACTCGCATATTTTGAGTGCAGATCGTTAAAATTTTAATTATCCTGCAAAAAGAAAACAAACAATAGCAAAATAAAAAGTCATATGTGATACCGGGATCCGAGGAGATTATACAAAATTCATCTATGCACTAATTAGGAAAAATTTCGTCTGAAACGTTCTATAAATAAAACGTCTGCAACTTTTTGTATTTTTATTTTTTTTTTGCATATTTGGTCCCAGACTATCCTTACATCAAAAGCAAAATTGCAAACAGATTAATCCAAGTACTTCCTGCTTTGTAGCTAATTTGCATAGCAGCAGTCATTTGAAATGATTTTTTGCAGGTGTATTTCGAAAGAGATTAGAAAGTGAACCCAAAACGTAGCAGCACTACGTTTTCAACAGTGTAATTTACACAATGCGTCTCAAAAGTTTAGGTAATCATGTTTTTTAATATTCATTTAGCTACAAAACAAAAGCAGTGGCCTCTAGCTTATTGTTTTAAAGAAAAATTTAGGAAATGGTTTATAGGGTTCTGGTAAAGAATGGATTTTTAAACAAATTACATAAAATCCCATTTAATAGTCGGAATTCTCTATTGAGTGTCGAGAGAAGGGATTTATGATGAAATTACAAATGTTTGGATGCTAAAAGTATTTTCTGGAAAAATTTGTGAACGAAAATGCAAGGGAGGTTGGACGCTCTCCATCTGATATTTACAAAATAATAGGCGCAGGTGAAGATCGAAGGCAGAACCCCGAACTGGAAGGCCTAAATGCACATCTTACATAGACGGTCGACAGATTTTCCGAATGGCAGCTCAACAGGGACTTTTTCTGCAAAATATTCCACAACAGTCCACTCTAAACTACCCAAAGCTCAGTTCACAAGCGTTTAAGACCAATCCCAACACTGAAATAGGATTGCGACACACGTCAACCACTTTTGAAACTTGAGCATATTCGAGCACGTCTAAAGTGATGAGAGAAGTGGAACTTGGAAGGTTCAGATGGTTGCCATCGTTATTGGCACCATTTACGAAAAAAATCCAAAGTGTTCTATAATTAAGTGTGCATTCAGATTTAAGAAAGTTTAGCAGTTCTTTCTAGTAGACAGATTATCAAGGTGTTCTGTCCCAGCTTGTGTTACCATCTATACCTCACATCTATACATCTCGCTCCACAAACAATTGGTCAAATTCATCTTATGAAGTGGCCACCAATAAAACCGGACCCTCAACCTCAGTGAGAATGTCTGGGGCATCACGTCACGTCTGGTGTAAGCTGGTGGTCATCAGTATACTTCAGTAGCAGAACTCACGCCCTTAATTGAAGATGTTTGTTACAATTTCAAGCCAAAATTGGCGCAAAAGCTAAACATGACAATGAAAGATCGCGTGTTTGATGTGATTCATCATGATGGAAAGCACACTGACTTTTATTTATTTTTTTAAACTCAATAAATTACCTAAAGTTTTGAGATATCCGATTTTTCATTTTTGTTAAAATCATCTTTAAAATAAAGAGTTAGAGACCATTGCTTTTGTTTTGTAACTTAGATTAAAGAATCTAAGAATGTTAACATTTGTTTTGCATTTAGTATTTCATTTTAATCATTAATAAACATGATTACCTAAATTTTTGAGAGTGCAATTAGAATTCGACTTTATAAGTGGCGTCTGAATGTTTTCGTCCACTTTATATCTAAGTACCATTGTCATCTTTAGCGAACAGCTAATCAAAAGGATTTTGTCTCTTCAAAGACAAATCCGCTAAAAAAATAGGCAGTCACTCATTACAGATATTCTAAGGAAGAAGTTCATTATTTTTAATAGGCAAAAATTTGTCATTTGACAGGTTCAAAATCGGTTTCTGCCTGAATTCTCCATATAATTGTCCTTATTGCAACTCGTTTGTAAGTTAGCTTTATCGCAATTTTTATAAAACTAAGGAAAACCGTATTATTTTTTAACACACCCTTGAAAATTGAAAAGACAACCCTGTTGATGTCAATGTTGCTCGCCATTTTTTCCAGTATGCTCGTTTAGCGAACAGTATAGTTCGTAAAATACCTTGGTTCTTAATCAGGCACCAAACGTTACAGCGCAACAATATTCAAACAATTTTCTACCATGGTTCCGCCCATATTTCTCGGACACTTTACCAGCTTTATTTATTCAAAATATATAAAAATTAGTCACAATATAAATTAACGCTTTATTTTTAGACGTATTATTTTACCAAATAATTCCTATCATCTTACATGGCCTTATGCGAGTCTTATGGCCTCTTTTTTTCACGTAGCCATCACTGCATGAGTTTACGGTCTCGTCATCTTCAAAAAGATGGATATCAGAGGGAGACAAATTGGGACTTCAAAAGAGATGGATACGGCTTCGTGGGTTTGCTGACTTGTGTGATGGCATGCTTAGTCGTATAATGGCATCAGCGCAATTCAACATGCTTTTGCGATTGATCATGCAGCTCGTTCTTTATATTTTCTGAAGCAGCTACTCCTATCGATTGCACAATTTCCGTACGTAGTACAAGGTGGTTAAAATTAAACGTTATTTACTTAACTCATCCTAGACTGAAGTGAATAACTATTTATAGTTTGGATATCAAACTCGTCCAGAATAAGGGCCACAAGATTCTCACTGTTCGCACATGCGCCAAGTGAAGCATATCAAGAGCGATATAAGGCATAGTGCACCATGCTATCCTGCGCTTTCAGGCTGTCCTGGACATGATATGCGCCTTTTCGAGTTGAAGGAGGCTACGGGATAAAACTTTGTAGTTGACGGAGGCTACGGGATATAACGCGATATCGCAATGCATTAAAGAATGTTTCAATGGAACTGCTATTCATTATTTCTCTTCCCCTTTGTCTTTGGCAGAGTTCACTTTACGATTCTGTTCCTGCGATCTTTCGTTTTCCACATAATAGGGAAAATTTAATTACAGGGCAGTTCTGGTTATCCGGATTATTGATTGTTAGGCGAATCCGGATAATCGAAAATTCCGGATAAAAGAGTTTGTACACGTACATGTTAAAATTTTAAACATTTTCAATAAATTTTATTTCAAGTGTATTAATTTTTGTAAAAAGCAACTCTATTTGTTTGTGTGCAGTACACATAGTAAACATAAGTATACAATTATGTCAAATAATTTTTGCACCACTTTCACCTTTTTCAAGGCGGTGCAAAATTTCTAAATTTTCCTTTATGTTTAAACCCACTCGTTTTCTCATGTACTAAAAGAGAAAACAAGTTTTAGTTGCCATAGTGTTACATTTCAGTAGACTCCTATGAGTACAAATAAAACAGAAATACAGTAAGCATGATTCCATCACCTAACCATCTTACATATGCAAATGTTTCTCGATACTCTGAGGATTCCATATCGTGAGAAAAGAAAAACGAGAGTCATCCGGATTATAGAGGGTCCGGTTATTAAAGGTCCGGATAACCGAGATTTTACTGTATAACCACCCTGTACACAAGCGTTTCTGAATATGTAGACAGTTTCTTTCTGCGCAACGAAGAAATCAGCTCGTCTTTGTATACGTGAATGAACCAGAGTCTCCATTTTCATAGATTATTGCAGTTGCGGTATCTGTCGGAATGTACGCAATTTCTCACGCAAATGTTAGTAGCTTCAAGTTTGTAGCATGTAAATTTACTTTTCTACTTCATTATTGGCTGTGAAAAACATCTGTTCATTGTTTTCTGAGTAATCTTCTTACATCGAGGGTATTCTAAAAAGGATTGACGGTGAAATGGAATAGCAGGCAAATGTGACAGCTATTAAAATTATTCTTGCAGGAGATTGTGTAATGTTAGGAATTTGTTTTTGTATTGCTGTAAGCAACCGTGAAAATGGGGAATTCGCTGGAGGAAAGAATATTTATTGTATTGGAATGCCATCGATTGATTACAACAATGACAAGGAGCTTCCAGTGCAGATTTAACCGGCAGTTGTGCGGGTGAGTTGGTGGGCATGATGGCACCGAACGTGCAGGCTGTTAAGAATGTTATTACGGGCAGTCCAAAAAGATTGGCCCACAACGTACCTCTTTGCCTGCTATTCTATTTTAAATACCGCCAGTTTCTTTTTAGGACACTCTGTAGAGGTAGTTTTGAAGAATTTTACACATCTACAATGCTAATAACTCGTTTGTTTCTCAAATTTTATAAAGTTGTATATTACCTTTAAGATATCCTCCCGAATGTTATTTCAAGTAATCTAAACATTTCAGTTGAGCAAGCTTCCCACTTTCCATAATCTGGTAACGTTATTGCTAATTCTAGTAAAACCACTTAACAACCGTGAATGTTCGCCTCCAACAATTTCCTTATTGTAAGTGAGAATAATAAACCAAAATTTCTCTCATTCATATTCGCAGATAACGTAAGTCTCCTATTAACAACCTGTTTCTTTGTGTTCCGCGGTGAGAAAAAAAAACATGAGGGGAAAATTTAAATTTTTATCCCATATAAGTTAGTATAAGCAAGTCGTTAGTGTATGTAAGTGGTTAAAAGGTCTTTGGTCAATTCGTTGCCGTGCATGATGCGTGCCTTGTTGTCCGGAAGAGATGGTGGCATTTTCCTCCTCTTTTATAGTCTTTTTTCACATGAAGCTTTACTTCCGCCAGTTGAATTTTTCATTTGCTCTAGTAATAAAATCACGTTAAAGGGAAACTCCCTCATGGGAATCGATTCATTTTTTACTATCATTTTCATGACGAGTAAGCGAATAAACCAGCATGAATTACTTTTGCTGTATCCCAGAAAGAAAAAAAAAGTTACAATTTTTTTTTGTAAACCCTTATTTATTATATTCTTTACTATTCTTATTTTTTTGTGTTTCTTTACATCAAAACGCGGGAAATGAAAATTATTTCCTTGAATTCAAGCCTGTGAAACAAAAGCTCAAAAATTATAAGGTAAAACCTCTTATATAAGTTGAGATATTATTGTTAGAAATTTATTACCTGCCTTTCATTAGTTTTACTTTGTAGAAATTTGTGGTCAATTGACTAATCTGGTTTTTATTTGAATTTTATGTTAGCTCTCCTTCAGGTGTCTAATGGTAGCGTGTAAGAATTACTTGTTCAACCTTATATAGCAAAACATATGAATGCGAGTTTGATGATAATAGTGAAGTGTAATTCAACCATCAAATGCGTGTAAGGTGTATTCATCTACCGACAAGACATAGCATTAAAAATTAAATAGGCCACCTTAAAAAAAAAAGCTATGAATATCAAATTGATGTTGCTTCACGGATCCTCGTTAAAGCTTGAGAAGGCGTTCGATTTTCTTCATATGCCACACGCTCTTAGAAAAAACATGCAATTTTATCTGCAAAGCAATACTAACCATCTTACTAGACTTCCTATCTTATAATAGCTCAACATTATCTCTTGTTACGCTCCATAATTACCTGTTGCGTTAACAAAAAGAAAAGAAGAATTGTCGCGGTGATAGAGGGTGACATGAGCAAAATGAGCTCGCGTGCAAACTCCAAGCTAGTCGTTCAGATTCTTTTTTTAGATACGCTGGAGCGTGAATGCGCACGCTCCGTCTTCTATGGTTCATTGTTTCTCTCCCATCGACCCTGCCGTATCTCCAGGGAATGAAACGACTCCGAAATCAATAGGTTTTCGATGCTCCAGCGCCAGAAACCAACCACAAAAAGAAGAAAGTCCTGGTGACACAGGCAGGGAGGAGCCACGAATGACGACACCTACAGACCCTGCTCCCTCTCCCCTAACTCCTCTTATTTATTTGCCCTATTCCCTTTCCTAGGTGAAAGTGGTTGTCCAAAATTGCCACGTTCAGGGAAAAATATTCGGATAAATATGCAAATGAGGAATCTCGTAAAAGATAAATGCTACTTTCGTAATTTTCAAGTCCCATTTTTTATAGTATCGCTATTCTCTGCTCAATCTCGACTGAAATTACGATTTCCGATACCTATAGGTAATAAAAATTTTGAAAAATGTTATCTGCGAAATTTTAAAAGGACTTCTGAATAGCGAATATAATTTTCTTCTGAAATTAAGCTAATATTAAAAAAATGAAATTTCATCAAAACTCTGTGAATGTCATTACCAAAATCTCTTAATGAAGGGTCAGTTTTATAAATAATTCTCGTTTTCTTACACCATTATATAAAATATATTAAAAAAAAAAAAAAAAAAAACTGCTTAAATTTTTTGTTGGGCTGTAAAGGATTTTCAAGTTGAAATTCAGATTTCAACACCATTCTCAAGAATTTTG
Source organism: Rhysida immarginata (assembly GCA_023313115.1). Taxonomy (NCBI): domain Eukaryota; kingdom Metazoa; phylum Arthropoda; class Chilopoda; order Scolopendromorpha; family Scolopendridae; genus Rhysida; species Rhysida immarginata. The sequence continues at coordinate 198,709 of JAHWFO010114413.1, read as the reverse complement.
ATGATAATTTACATAAGTAGAATCTTTAATTGCCAGAATATGATCAAGTTCTCCTAATTGGCATGATTCCAAAAGAAAAGTAACCCAGAAATAAAGAATTTCTAAGTTTTACCATTCTTTTTTGAAGGAGACATTAAAAAAAACTGCTTACACTTGTTCCTTGGTTTCTTTGTTATCTTAAATTACATTCCACATGACTGCGTGTGAATTTTGATTACCCATATCCACCAACGCATTTTCGAAATGGTTAAAACAGACTTTTTTTGGCCAAGATAGGGTTCTCCCTAACTTTTTGTGTTCTACGAACCCTCAGAATTTCTCAAATAAAGATGTTTGAAGATTAAGAAATAAAATTACATCCAAAGAAGTATAGGGCAAGTCAGGGAAAGTATCCACACTTAAGTTAACAACATTTAAGTTTACATCATCATAATGTAATGATGCAAAATTTCTGTTTTCATTGAATAAAGCTCAACACGTCCTTTGGACTATTAACATTAATGAAAATAAAAAGCAAATAATTGGCAAGTGCCCAAAAATTAATTTTACAATGCTCTATGTTTAACACATGACTTAAATATTATACTACTTGCTAATTCATCACTATCGACAATCTCCAACCAAACTGCTCTACAGGGTTAAACCCTTTTCATACAGAGATATGTAAACTACTACTAATACATCAATTTCTTCTTACATACTGACTGTCCAAATATCATTTATACATTGCGTTGTTTTTTCCTCCTGTGCAAGGTGAGTACATGTACGTGGTTACAACAGTAATCAGCAGTCAAACTTCTTATAGTTTAAAAATAATGTGTTATCTTAAGTGGAGCCACACGTCTGCCAAAGCTGCTCTATCTCTTACAGGATTCAGCACTAATGGTTCCAACATGAACTCATTCAGGAAACGTCAAAATAAATTTAACCTAGGACTTCGTAGGGTTACATCTCCAGTCATATTATGCCAAATACAAATGCTTTTCAAGGACTGTTCTAGGCTGAGCCATATAACAACAAATAGACCTTGTTCAACATGAGGGCTATTCCTCCGGGAATGGAATTACAAGGTCCATCAATTAATCCCATTTGATTATTCAAAATGTCGTCCTTTCATAGCCGATAGTTATTCATATTGTTCGTTTAACCCTAGAATGCTAACCATACGTCTTGGAGACGTAGTTAAAATTTTAAATATCAGCTGCTGCGCTTGACCTTGAAAGAGCGCCCTGTAACTCCAGGTATGCTTCATCAAACATGTATTCTTTCGAACAGTGGTGTTTCAGTTGTCCAGCTTGCATATCAACAGCGTGTATTGCGTATTTTCGTAAACATAGTGCGTCTGTTAGACGTAGAGTTAGTATTCAACGTAAATTTTTATACGTCTCTTGGATGTTGAGTTAGTATTCAACACATATTTTTGTACATCTCTTGGACGTGTTGTTATGAATGATGGTGCTTATTTATATCCTCTGAGGCGTATTAGTTATTATTAATTACAAGTGCTTATATTAATACAAAATTCTATTGTTATGGATTCAGTAGAAGAAAAAGAAATTGAAAAAATTATTGGAAGTCTAAATATAAATTAGTCTTCAGGAATTGATGGAATTTAGGCAAACAACATTAGAAATAATGGTAAAGGTTTTGTTAACTCATTTATATAATGTAATATTGAAGACAAATGAATGGTCAAAAGAGATTAGGCCAATCTATAAGAAAGGTAAAAAACAGATTTAAATAATAATCGACCAATATTATACTTTCTATTATTACAAAATATTTTTGAACATTAGATTAAAAAAAAAATTGAGGAATTTTGGGAAAAGAACAATACTTTTGGTAAAGAAGTATATGGTTATAGAAAAAAGAAGTCAACCAGAAATTTGAAATGACACAAAAATTAAATAAATGCTTTCATCATGGTCTTAATTCAGCAGTTATTTTTTGGATTTGGGATTTGGTTAATCGTGATATTTTGTTTTTAAAATTAAAACAATATGGTATAAGAGGACAATGTTTAAATTTGTTGAAAGGAATGCATACGAATAGAATGTAAAAACTAAAGATAAATAATCTTTAGTTCAGTATCTGAGATCACAAATGGTATTTTTCAAAGGTCAATATTAAGTTCAATTTTTTTCCAAATTCTAGAAATATCTCTTTTCGTTTGTCTTTTAAAATATTTTGGACTATAAAATTCGTTTTAATACATATATTTTTTTCGAATATTCTCATATCGATTGTTTTTTTAATATTGCTATTTTACAGTGTTGTTAAATAGTTAATGAACAATTTTTATAATAAATGTATTGTTCTAAAGTACTAATTATATAATAAATAAATACACAAAACTCCTTATTTCAATCAATACAACTATACAACTACTAATCATAACTGCATTTCAATGTGATGTACGTCTGGGAGACGTATAGTTAGTAACAAGGTTATGCTGCTCATGGTTAGTATTCTAGGGTTAAGGGAGCTTTATGGCCACTATGTATGTTTGAACCTCTGGAAAATCCAATTCTAATGATGTGATAGTTATAAAATACTCTGTCTCTTGAATACCACTGAACGTAATTGATTTGTCATGATAGAATGAGATAGAGGGGTTGGACAAGAAACCACTGCCATCTCTGAATACTCCTCACAAACCATTCTGCCCAACTACTTTCCATAATTTTCATATTTGTTTTCTGTGATTACTGTGTGGACCTTAAACAAGTATATTTTTACCTCAGATGTTGGTATCCTGATGTTTAGTCGACTGGCCATCATGCCGGCTCTAACAGACTTCCAACAAGGATAAATTGTTGGAGCCCGGTTAGCTACCACGTCTTTTACAAAAGTAGTTCTTTCAGTCATGACTTCATACAGTGTTAGTGGGAAAGCATCGTCTAAAAACGCAAAAGTGGGACGATGATGACAGAGATAGAAGGGCATTGAAGAGGATCATTACCACCAACAATAAGACCACAGCGACGAAAGTGACTGTAGAGCTCAATCTGCATATCCAGCATCCAATTTCCACAAAATATTACGGAGGTAACTTGACAAACAAAATATTTATAGATGAGCTGCTACTGCTACACTACTTCTCACCCTAGTCAATACAAAACCGAGACAGCGGTTATGCCATGAGCACAAATTTCACATTATTTCATATTACAGATCACAAGGTGAAGTCACTTCAGAGTCTGAAGACGGTTACTTTCCTCCAAACTCTCTGAAAGAACTTGTCTGCAAAAAGAATGGCTGAATATCCCATTAGAAACAATCCAGGAGTTGTGTACGTCCATTCCAAGACGAATTCAGGGCAGACCTACGCCCTACAAATTATATTTTTCTAGGTGCTTCCATTATTTTGTCCAACCCCTGTACGTTAAACCATGTTATCACATATGCAGGTAACGATTAATTCACCCAAAACTGGGCCGGCCAGGTAGCCGAGAGGGCTAGGGCGTAGGCTTTCTAGTTCTCGAGTCCACCTGATCGTGGGTTCGCATCCCGCTGTGGTCATGGATGTTTGTGTTTGTCCCGGTCTGCGTACAGATATAACTTGTGTAAAAGGCGCAAAATGACCTTAGTAGTCGACGCCAAAAATTCTAATAAACCAACCAACCAACCAACCACCCAAAATTGTTTAGGTTAAGGTACAGATTTCTTGTTTCTTCGCATCGTCATAAAAGAATTGATAAAAGGCATGGTAAACAATGATCCTCTAAATAATCTTTCAAGAACCTGCTCGTAGTTTATGACATCACAAGATTAGATTATTAGATTATCTGAAGCAATATAACATGTATAGAAAGTTTTTTAAGGAACAAATACAAAAGAAGTTAACAGCAGTAAATATGCTGTTGAATTAAACTAGCTGTCTTTATCTTTTTGTGGGTTGGTGCTCTCTTTACGATGGAAGAGCCTATGCCAAAGCTGTTACTTAGTGAAATGACTGTCCAGGACCGCATTCCGATAGGGCACACAGGCGCAGGTTGGAGTCTCAATCTCATTTGGACTACAGTTTAAAATTTTACTTATCACAAACCACAATAGTTGCAATCTGATTGAAATGTATTCTTCGCCGCCTCCATTTGAAATGCATATTTTCATGTCGGTGAGCCTACCATTAACGAGGCAAAGAATTGATGAGATAAGATTTTAATGAATGGTCAACCCGACTTACAAACAGTTCTTAATAAAGCATTACTAATATTACGATTTCAACCCCTTTAAAAAAAAGAAATTCTTTGTTTATTTGAATTTACCCACCATGCACCCGCTAAAAATTATAAATACACATGTACATTGGAGCGCTAATTTTAAATTATACTTTAATAACTATACTTCTAGTAACAAATTTATTTTGACTTGTCTTTTTTTATTTTTCATAACATAAAAATTCTAAGTGACTAAAAAGTCTGTTACACCCTTCAAACCCGTACAGAAAATGCGTTACAAAACAAAATAGTCCACTTCTGCCCAATAATGGGTTACAGCTAGATTATACGAAGATCTCTTACAAATTCTGGTAGCAGCCACTATATCCTACAGTGCTGGACATAATAATAGGACCAGTCGAAATACAAAACACAATATATTTTTATTTAATTTTTTAAATATTTTCTGTTTTTTAACGTATAAATAAGTTTATTTGTGAAAGGAAATAAAAAAATAAAAAGTTATGACAAAATTCAGTTTTTTTGAATAATCTCTATAGAAAGCAGTGGACAGAATTATAGGACCACCCTGAGAATAATGTATTTTTCCATAAAAATTTGCAAGTCTGGTGCTTTATTTTACTGTAGGCTGCTTAATCATTGATAAAAAAAGAGAATCAAAGTGATTTGACTGCAAACGAACAATGGGACGTGATACAAAGTTAACTGACAAACAGCAAGCTCAAATTATTGCCTATAATAGCTGTAGGAAAAGCGAGAGGGAGATTGCAGCATTAATTAACAGATCAAAGACTGCTGTGCATAATTTTCTACAAAATCCTGAGAAGTATGGAAAAGTTTGCCGTCCTGGAAGACCCAGTAAGGTGTCAGAAAGAGATAAACGTGCTATCCTTCGAATGGCATCAGATACTGGCTCAACATCATCAAGCATCACTTCATCTCTGAATCTTCAATGTTTCATCTAGAACAACACGCCGTATACTCCATGCATCCAAAAACCACGTGTATACGAAAATGAAGTTAAAGCCAAAGTTAACTTCAAAACATATGAAAGACAGATTGGCATTTGCAAAACGGTATATTGGAAATAGTGAAATGTGGAACCATACCATCTTCAGTGATGAAAAAAAATTTAATCTGGATGAGCCTGATGGCATACGGTTCTACTGGCATGATCTTCGACGTTCAGAAAAAAATTCTTTAAAAACGTGTTCAAGGTGCAGGCAGCTTGATGATATGGACTGCTTTTTCAGCAAAGGGAAAATCAAGCTTAGCGTTTGTCAAAGGGAAATCAACAGCCGACGATTATCAGGACATTTTAGGAAATTACCTGTTGCCATTTAGAGATGAATTGAATGATCCAGACATCGTATTTCAACAAGATAATGCACCTATCCACCGTGCAAAGTCAACGCAAGAGTGGTTTTGTGATCAAGGACTGACTGTGTTGGACTGGCCAGCATACCGTCCTGATCTCAATCCAATTGAGAATTTATGGGATGATCTTCTACGAAGTGTATACGTAAATGGAAAACAATTTGAGAATGCAAAAGACTTAAAATGTGCCATTCAAAAAGCATGGGAAGTATTAAGTTTAAATGGTAAACAAACTAAATATTAATATTATTTATTTTTGGAAAAAAATATTTTATTATTTATTTTTCTTAAAAAAAAAACACATTGTGATCCTATAATTTTGTCCACTGCTTTCTATAGAGATTATTCAAAAAACTGAATTTTGTCATAACTTTTTTTATTTTTTTATTTCCTTTCACAAATAAAATTATTTATACGTTAAAAAACCGAAAATATTTAAAAAATTAAATAAAAACATTTTGTGTTTTGTATTTCGACTGGTCCTATTATTATATCCAGCACTGTAAGTCGGGGCACGACATGCTTCAGTTCGGATTAATGCAGGCCCGTAGCCAGGGGGGGGGGGGTCG
>JAHWFO010114413.1:169241-187572 GCA_023313115.1 Rhysida immarginata | reverse complement strand
TATGCAAAATTTCATCAAGATCGGAATAAAACTGTAGATTTGTATAAAAAACATACAGACAGACAGACCCACCCACCCACAAACATCCTTCTTTATATATATAGATGTAGAGAGACTCACTAAGAAAGGATTTTACGAAATTCATCCCCAAAGGGGGTCAAATAGGAGATATAAGTTCTTATGAAAATCCGCCATTTCTCAAAATCCATGATAATTGGCATTTGGTAAATTGGTAAGAAATTAAGAAAGACGTGTTTCATGAATTTTGGAAATTATCCTCTTGAGAGGGAAATCTAATTAGCTTCAGGGGTTTCGGTGAGCAATGATTGTAACAGCGTCCAAATATATGAAAATTGTTTTGCATAATTTATTGATAGCAATAAATTTTTTTTATTAAAATGTAATGTCTAGTCACTGTGATTATGGCTTTTACATTTGAAAACTAAAAACATGTACCGGGTAGATAAAATTAAAGTTCTCCGCTTCTGTGCGGGCTGCGGACTGCGTTATTGCACGAATTATATTGAAACTTTGTGTACAGAGCATATACTATGTAGAATATGGGGAAGAGAATTCCAAAGGAAATTTTTTTGCGCATAACGTCACCATCCTGGGTTGCAGAGTATTTATTTATAGTGAATTCAACTGGGGGAGACGAAAATTCAGTAGGAGGGGTAGGAAAACGGAGAAGACGAACCACGAAGATTCAGTTACATGGTTCGGCCACTTGACTTTCGCAATTGCACTAAAGACGTAACAAAGCTAAGAAATGTAATGACAATAAACCAAAACTTATTTCCTGCTATTTTGGATTATTTTTTTAATTTTCTGATTGACAATGAGCAACCAAAATGCTTCAGGTGAAAAAGTGACGCTGCAAGATCAACAGGCGGTAGTGGTGCACAACTGGAATGCTGTTAGTGGAACGGTTCAATATGCGCACCGTCTGCGTCGATGACATACTGAAAGCAGAAGACAGCATATTCAAAAGTAGCACGAAGTGTCTCCCGTGAAATGGCTGCAACATGACGAATTGTGTTGTCTTTCACTTCAGGCAAGGTTCGTATGCCTTCAGGATAAACACGATCCTTCAGGGATCCCCACAGCTAGAAGTCACATGGATTAAGGTCTGGTGAACGGGCAGGCCACGCATCTGAAAAGTGTCTCGACAGAAAATCTACATCGCCGAACTGGTACGAAGAAGTTCCTTTACTGGGCGACCCAAATGCGGTGCTGTACTATCTTGCATGATGAATGTTATCTGTAAACACCCGCGTTCCTGCAATGCATTGGTTGGTTGTTCAATAGGTTTTTCACTGATTCGTCAATGCAGAGCCAAAACCGCTGAAGCTATTTACATCAGATTTTAGCTGTAGCTTTATATTTTGACGTAAGCACCCACTATGAAATAGCTTTATGAAATTCATCCCATAAGTTGGTAAAATATAGGATCTAAAGTTGTAATCTAAATATCTATATGCAGGGTGTAACAAAAAAACCGGGATATTGGAATATCTGGAGAAATATACATCGATCGAAAAGACAAAAAAAAACGTGTTTATTATTTTTAAAAGCTAACCAACGATATCATATCCGATCCCCTACTCGCACCCTTTGAGAGCGGGGGCGGGGGAAGCTTTGAAATATTAAATACTAACCCCTATTTTAATGATATTTTGAGATTGTACCCAACATTTGAGAAATGAATTATTCCTGGTGTTTTTTCAATTGATCCAGCCGTTTGGGAAATAGTCACTGAATGTGTGGAAATTTTAAAGTTTTGAACTTAATTTTTTAGATGAAGATAAAGAGAGGTTAGGCTTAGAGACATTCCTATTCTACTTTTTGATGATTTTTAAGAATCCGAAATCAGAATTTCAAAAGTCCAAATTTTTTTAATACACATTAAATATAGGGGTTCCCTCTTGAAGACTTCAGAGGGTAGACGTAGTAGATACAGTTTGGCATCATTCGATAGCACTGCTGGAATTCGGGTCATAACAGAAAACAGTCTTCATGCAAGATGGCGCAGCACCGCATATGACTCGCCCAGTAAAGGAACTTCGTCGTACTCACTTCGGCGATGAACGTGTTCTGTCGAGACCTTTCCAGATATGTGGCCTGCCCGTTCGTCAAAACTTAATCCATGTGACTTCTGGCTATGGGGAATCCCGAAGGCTCGTGTTTATCATAGAGGCGTATGAATCTTGCCTGAAGTGAAAGCCAAGGTTGGTTGTTCACAGACGCATTGCGCTTTTGCATACGATACCACTTCTTTCTGATATATGAATTAAATAATTATAACTACCGAGTATATGAATTAAATAAATTAAATTGAAGTTCGATGTTGAACCTAACCGAGTTTTCTCCCCAGAAAATTTTATCAGGTGGGTGGAAAGATAAAATAGCTGGAAGGACAACAATTAAAAACAAATAAAACAGGGTTAAGCAGCTTTTCGTGTATTCAGCCCTTTCAAAAGGTCCTGAGAACAACCCTGCTAAGCTAACATAATCTACTTGTCCAATTACATTCAAACCAATCTCTAAACACTCCTGTCACTAATATTAATATCAAATAGCTTTTCGTATATTCAGCCCTTTCAAAAGGTCCTGAGGAAAATTCTACTAACATAACCTAACCTAAAGTATTCTATAAACACTCCCAGGACAAATAAAAATAAACTGTGAAATTTTCAGCTAAATCGGTCGAGTAGGTTTTGAGCCTATAGAGCACACACATACGAACATTGCCTTTTATTTATATAGATAAAGATCAATGCACATTAATCGTGCCAAATTTCATGAAATATAAAAATTATGTTTCAAATTTTTTTCATTAATTACTTGCTAATTGATATCCGTGCTGAAAATAATTTTGTACGAGGGGCACTCTAAACGCTTCACGCATCCGACAAAATTTGTTTTACTGTCTCCAAGTACTTCACTCTATCATATGGTTGCATTATTTTTGCGTGGCACAATTCTAAAGTTCGCAGACTATCAGATAGACATAAAACACAATGGAGCTGAATCAGCATGCATGGCATATTACGATTTTCTATGATTATTCCAAAGGTTTTAGAAATGTCGGATGGTTTTAAAACTTTACAACAGACATTTTCTGGCAGAGCTCCGAGACAAACCACAGTTTTGTCGTGGCATCGCGATTTTAAGAGGAGCAGACTGTCACTTGAAGACACCTCGCAGTGGACGACCAGCCGATACAGTTACGCCGAAAAACATCCGTGCTGTTTCGGATATGATGGCGAATGGCAATCTGGTAACGTACACCCGGATTGAAGAAGCCTGGGTATCGGATCATCAACGGTTTAAACAATTTTTCATAAATATCTGCAACGCAGGAAGGTTTCATGAGAATTGATCCGTCGTTGTTGACCCAAGAACAGAAAACAGTCCGAGTGAGATGGTACTAAGAAATGATTGAAAGGTTCGACAACTGGGCATCAAGACGTATCAACGATATCATGGCTACGACCCCGAAGCTAAGGAACAACCCAAACAATAGCTCCCCAAGGGCAAGGACCACCGCAGAAATGCAACCGTTCTCGGAGTGCTGGGAAGGTGATGGTGCAACTTTCATCCGTTTCACTGGCCATGTGTGCACTGTTGTGCTTGCAAACAAAAAGATGGTTAAGCAGAGTGGTATGTGACATCCTGCGTGCCAAAAGTCTTAGAAGAAGAAGCGTCCGAAGACCGAAACAAGAGGTTTATTTATGGCCGTTAAGACATCTGAGTTTTTCTGTGAAAATCGGATCAATATGTTGACGCATTCCTCCTATTCCTCAGACTTGGCAGCTTGCGACTTCCTTTCGTTCCCCACAATGAAGAGGAAGCTCAGGGTGTTCCATTTTGACAGTAACGGTTACGTCCTAGCAGCGTGCAACGACTACTCTTAGGAGATCATTGCTCAGGACTGGAAAAAATGCGTGTCTGACTGGTTCCGGAGGATGAAACTTTGTATAGTACCTTAGGAGAGTATTTCGAGAAGCGCTAAAAGAATGGTCTACGCAAGATGCATGCAGCGTTCCTGACTAAAAACGTCTTGTGTACTCGTCGTATATGTGCATATACGTAGCATCAGTGACTAAATAATAAGCATAAATTTCAAAATACGGCTCAATGTGGCCAATTCTTCCAGGAACAATATCTTATAAGTTTAAACATGTCCCAAGGCAACACGATGCTGTTCTTCAACTCTGCCAGTGAGTAAATACCTCCACAATAAACAATGCTTTTGAGATAACTCCAAAGCCAAAAAAATCGTGCAGGAGAAATACGGATGTCGCTTAAAGAAGCACGGTCTAGTCATGGCTTCATTCCCATACGTCTACTGAATCATCTGCAGCGTTTCGATATTGTGTAACAACAGTATTAGTAGAATAACATCGCTTCCTTGGTTAACAATTCTTTCCATTCGGGTGAAACGGCACCATTCAGCAATTAAAAGATCAAGAAAACGGGGCAGGAGAAGTGAATAGAAATTTTAAAGTATACTAGCAAATCCATCATTAAAATAAATTTTAATGTCGGAATGGTACATTCGCACAGGCCTACCACCTGGTAGCGAAACTGATTCAAAAAAGAAAAGCATTTTTTTCTGTTAGCGGGATGGGGCAGGTCCTTGGAACCTTAATTACTCCAAAATGGCTCTTCGCGGTCAAATAGTTTTTTTTCAAGAAAGGTTCTTCTCAATGAGAGGAGGCCATTCATGTCGTGTTTATTGAGTTTGGTTCGCTGTTTTGAACGAATAGCCATTTTTTAATTTTTAGAAAAAAATAATATCTGTAAATAGGCTTACCCAGTTGACATACGCCAAGGCACAATTTAAGGTCCCTCTAGGCATGTGTAATTTTGATTCGGTTTTGCTATTTGCCGTTTCGGAGGACTTAGCTGCACAAAATTGGTCAGATACGTGCAGACGGAATTTTTTTTTCAAAATTTCAACATAAGCAATTAATAAAAATTAGCCTTTCACTGATAATTAATTGGTTATAATGATTAATGATATTCTGAACTTATCAATTAATGAACTGGAAAGTCACCTATCTATATAAATAATATTTTAAGTTAATAGGGTGCATGTGTAATCTTTGAATCATGAATATTTAAAGGGAAAAATGACACCAAATCGGAAGTTGATTTCATATAGTTCTGAATACTTTACTGATACGAAATATCAATTTTATTCTTTTTTTACTTTCATTTTTAAGAAAGAAATCATAATTTAAAGGCCACTTCCGGCAATATAAATTCACTTTGAATTTTGTCAAAAACTCCCGCAAGAACGTTGCTTATGACGTCAGCTTAGGCAAACCGAGGCCAACGAGAGACAGGCCAGGGCACTCAAAAGTCACATGATCATCGGGGTCCGGCCAACAATTCATCCTTCATTGTCTCCATCTTAGATTTTAACAATTTTTCGTTTCAGGCAAAACGAGGCTAATGAGAAATACAGGCTCCGGCACTGAAAAGTCACCTGACCAAGATAGGTCTATTAACAATCTAACCTTCATTGTTTCCAACAAAGGAAAAAACACTGACTGTTAAAATACAAGAATGGAAACAATGAAAATTACATTGTTAATAGACCTATCTTGGTCAGGTGACTTTTCAGTGCCGGAGCCTGTCTTTCTCGTTGGCCTCGAGGCAAACCACGGCCTCCTAGAAACTACCAGGCGTGAACATGACATCAATACTGTATTGTTGAAGCACTAAGATTGTGAGGTTGAGCTAACTTCTGTAATAGCACCACCAGTTTGACGTAATAATGTTTTATCTTTTCCATGGTCAGGCCTGGTAGTATCTAGAAGGCCGTGGGCAAACCTGTAGCCCACGTGAAAGACAGGCCCTGGCGTGGAAAAGTCACCTGACCAGCTTAGTCCGAATAACAATGTAACCTTCATTGTTTCCATCTTGGATTTTAATAATCAGCAATTTTTCGTTTGTTGGAAACAATGAAGGTTACATTGTTACTCGGACTAAGGTGATCAGCTGACTTTTCCGCGCTAGGGCAACACCACCTAAAGACAAGGCCTGGGCGCTGAAATTTCATTTCATTGTTACACCACCTCAGTAGGGAAAATTTAGGGCTTATTATTGGTGGAAATACGGTTAGCAATTCCCTACTGAGGTTATGTAACAATGTAATGACTTTTCAGCGCCCAGGCTGTAAATATCGTTGGGCCTGTGCCTGTGAATCGCGCCATGGCGTGTAAATGTCGTCGGCCTTGGCTTGGCTCAAAGCCGTAACCTCCGAGAGAGAAGGACTGGGCTAACACCACCTAGACAGAAGGCCTGATAACGGAAACGTCATACATTATCTCCAACAAAAGTAAAAACACTAATTGTTAAAATCCAAGATGGAGACAATGAAAGTTGGAGTTTTGAGGTCAGGTGAGTTTTGAGTGCTCAGGCATGACCTCCTTTATTACTACAGACATGTTTTACTGAATAATTTCCATTGTTGCTTTTGGCATTTCTCAATTTTGCCTTGGCGCTGTTTAACTTTCCTTTTGTTACCAACTGAGATAAACAAAATATAGTACAAACAAAATAAAATAAAAAATACATAACGTATTAAAATTTTTTTGCATAGAATCTTTTATTTTAAAAGGGAGTTAAATAGCAAATAAAAAGAAACCTAAATTTGGTTAATCAAATGAATGCTTATTCAGTTTGTTTTTAACGTTACTGAAAAGTCACCTGACCATCTTAGTCCAAGCAACAATGTAACCTTCATTGTTAGAAACAATCAGAGAGGGAAATTAAACAGCACCATGGCAAAATAGAGAAATGCAAAGAGCAACAATGAAATTATTCAATAAAACAGGTCTGTAATAATAAAGGTCATGGCTCACGGTCAGGCTCGAGACCAACACAGGCTATAAATACTAGGCAATACCATCTCTACCAATACTACCTAGATATAAGGCCTGATAACGGAAAAGCCATACATTGTTACATCATCATTAGTCGACAATTGCTAATCCTATTTCAACCAAAAATAAGCCCTAAATTTGGTCGACTAATGATGATGTAATAATGTATGACGTTTTCGTTATCAGGCCTTATGTCTAGGTTGTGTTGCCCGTAACCATCGAGAGAGAAGGTCTCTGCGATGAAAAATAATACTTGCTAAATCATCATAGTTAGGGCAAATTTATGGCTTATTATTGGTAAAAATACGAATAACAATGCCCTATTTATACATTTCATCGCAGAGGCCTTCTCTCTCGCTGATTACGTGTTGCCTCTACTCAAAGCCTGAGCCAACACCTCCTAGAAAGAAAGCCAAACAACCGAAACGTCATACCTTGTGACGTCATCATACGGAGTCATGTTTAATCGTATTTCTACCAATAATAAGCTCTAAATTATGACTCCGCGTGATGATGTAACAATGTATGACGTTTTCACACTCGGGCTTTGATTAGTGGTGGTGTTGGGCTAGAGCATTCAAAAGTCACCTGATCATCTGGGTCCGAGCAACAATCCATCCTTCATTGCTTCTAACAAACGAAAGAACACTGTTTGTTAAAATCCAAGATGGAGACAATGAAGGATGGATTGCTGCTCGAACCAATGACGTATATTAAAGATAGACCCCGAATCCTATTGTTGTAACTTGAAGCAAATTGGGAAGCTCCATGCCCAGAACTGTCATGGCTGAAAGTGAGTGAATATGATGCAAAACACATGGCCAAACACGAGAGTAGCTGATTAAAATTCTTTCACACGCCGATCACGGAGTGATAAGTTTATCTTTTTGTTTACTTTGTATTTGAAATATTTTATTATATTTTATAAACAATTTTTCGATCATGGTTTCAATTTCAATTTCGTTTCGATTGTCTTTCAGCAACGTATTTTCATTTTAGTTACGTATTTTTGATTTATTTTTGTGGAAAATGATTCCTGATCCTTTTTCTTGTCTGTTTGTATAGTTGTACGCACAACAACTTTGAAAAATGGTTTTGAATTAATTATTCCTCGGGCCCAAAATCTTCAAAAACAAAGCAGCCAGACAGCTAATTACTCCACGGCTCACTCCTACCCAGAACTGTTATGGCTCAATTTGCTTCACTTTTTGCCGCTGTTAACAATATGATTCGGAGTCTATCTTTAATATACGTCATTGGCTCGAACCTCTATGGTCAGGCGACTTTTGAGTGCTCTGGCTTGTCTCTCTTTGGCTACGTAGCCCATGAGAAATACAGGCCCTGACGCAGAAAAGTCACCTGATCATCTCAGGTTGGATTGTTGCTAGCACCCAGTTGGTAAGGTGACTTTTTCGCTTCCAGCCCTTGTTATCTCATTGGCCTCGCAGCTTACCGAGGAGTCATAATTTAGGGCTGATTATTGGTAGAAATAAGATTAAACATGACTCCGTATGATGATGTAACAATGTATGAAATTTTCGCACTCAGGCTTTGAGTAGAGGTGGTGTTGGGTCAACCAATACCGCCTAGAAAGAAAAGCTGCGCACGATCACATCACCAGCAATTCAGGGCTTATTATTGGTGGAAATACGAATAACAATTCCTTACTGAGGTGATGTAACATTGTAATGACGTTTCAGTGCCCAGGCGTTGTCTTTAGGTGGTGGTATTTCGTAGGCCTAGCATCTAACGTCTTTGAATGGAGGGGGCCCCCATTTCGCTTATTTGAGGACTTTTTCTTAAAAAATTTATAAAAACTTGTCGTCTTCTTTTTTATGCTACATTTTTTTCTGACTTTTTATTATCTCGATAGCGATATTTTTCATTTGCCCTTTTAAGTTTCGGAAACGAACACATAGGCCTTCACTCTTAGTGAGTAGAAGGCCAAATATACCAGCATATTGTATTACAAAGTCTTATCTCATTTCAATTATTTATAATAATGTAATACAAGACCAATTTTGAATATTTTTTTAATACGTGGATATTTTTCCTTTTAAATATTTTTCCGTTTAGAGATTGACTCCCAACAAATGATATTCTTCATTCATAATATGGAAAAATGAGACATACTTGAGGTTTCTAGAATTTTTATAAAACTGAAAAATTTTCTGAAAATAACTTCCATTATTTAATTAAATAATAAAAGAAAATTACGTGCTTGCTTGGGCAATATCCCTTAGAAGTAAAGCTTCACTAAATACCCCTCAATTCACAATTAAATTCTCCATCAAAAGATGGAATCCCTAGGTATTTTCACGTGAGGCTTAAAAATTAAAAACGATCAAAGGGTTAAAAAGGAAGCTCCTAGTGGTTAAATTAATTCAAGTAAACGGGAAGGAGAGAGAACAAATTTTCTTTTTTTTTAAGGGTTGAACGAAACCTCAAAAAACCTGAAAGCAATTTTCACGCTGGGAACCAACCGAAAATAAAAAGGTAAGTTTTTAAAGTTTAATTTCTCTGGGGTAACGGTCTGGCTTTATTAAATAAAATTATAGCCATATTATTATTCGTCCTTGTAAATTCTTACCACGTCGTTTTCGATGCGTAAATCACATTGAAAATTTTTTTTTACATTGAATGTTTTTTATGAAGGTGGGAAGTGATCTATACAAATACTCTGTATATTAATGCAGTATAAATCCCGTATTCATAATGTTAATTCATAATGCTAATTGGAATGATCCATAAAAAAACCTCGTGGCACACAGCAGCTGAGCATGCACACAGCAGCTGAAATCATAATAGGATGTAACTGAAATTATTCCACATACACTTCGTGTTATGAATCTTATCAATTTTATACGAGAATTTTAATAAGGAAACTACAGGGTGTTATAAAAAGATGGTTTTTAAAATGGAACAGTAGGCACATGGGACAGTTATTAGTTGATTAATTGCAGTTGATTAATTTTATCAGGAATTTGTTTTGGTACGTTTCCTTGTGTTTTTCGGACCGATTTTTTCGAACTGCCGTATTCACATTCTTAACGCCTTGTACGTTTGGTGCCGTCATGACTGACCGCGGAAGTCCAACGATGCCCACCAAATCATCCGCAATACTACCGATTCGTGTAAATTTCTCGTATAAATGTTTTACTATATTTGGATGAGTTGACGGGCATTCTGTTTGTGGCCAATTTATCAGCTGAGTTGCGCAATCTGCTAGATAGTGCAGGAAGGAAAAGAGGGCCGTGAAGTTTGCTATTTCAGTAATTTGGCGGGAACTAACTAACGACTCAAGAATTGATACGTCTGACTTTTGACTTTTCTAAACGTCGGATCTTTCAGCAATAGTCCAGGTGCCACACAATCCCATAATATCTCCAGAGAGAGAGAGATAGAACATCCTTTGTCTAAATCTCTTATGGTCATAACAGAATAAATTTTTTCAGAAATACATCTTAATTTTCAAGTAAATGATATTTATTTCTAACTTTGTGATCATGGAGCATGCATTAAGACGTCAGTTCACGAACGAGCTCTTGAAGCAGCAGTCTACTAATCCCGAATTTCTTGAAGTTAATAAATGAGTATGTACCTGTATAGCTTTCACAACGAGCCCTTAAGCTCTTTATAAAGGTGTTTATGAGAATTTGAGACTATGAATACACTCTGCCAGTATAAGACCCTTCGTAGCGCTGGTACGGTTCTGAAGGGGGTTGGGAATGAGGGATTGCCCTTCTCAAAGCACCCCAGTCATATTCTGTGGGATTAAAGTATGCAAATCTGGCTGGGATCAATCCCCCTGAATATCTTCGATTTCGAGAAATTCATTGACAGAGTAGTAGCCCTATGCGGACAAGCATTATCGTCAATGAATAACCAAAGGCTCCTCTAAAACCTTAGAAAAGGCTCTATGCCTCTTGTCCCTTGAAGAATGGTCAGTTAAGGTGCCTCATTCAAACTCATATGGTTGCGTGTGTCCTTCCAACATGACCAAAAGTCCGCTACCATCGTAATGTTGGAAGGAAGTCGCCAAGTTCCAGGTTCTCTCCAGAGAACATAAACGCCACGTGCAGAAGTACCTGCTCGACTCCAGGCCTGTTATTTCTGCACAACCGAAGACTATCACTTCTAAGTGAGTAGGATGCAGACCATCGGTCTTCTTGAATACAGCTAACAGGTTCTACGGAGGCGGAAAGTTAGAGCCAAAAAACTGGTCTTACTGTTATGCTGCGGCTCTTGGAAATTCTTGTCCTGGTTATCTTGTTATTGTTCCAATTTTTTAAAGTTGCTTCAAGAGGTTGGAGACCACTTCGCAGCCTCGGGTTGAAAATTGACCTGGTTCCAGTCTTGCGACTGTCTTTATCCTTAAAGAATCGTATAACCTTTCAAAACAAACTCCAGCATTTGAATCATGAATTTGAATGCATTAATTGATAGGGGGCCTTCACACAGGTTCTGACGAGTTCTAAATTCACGAAGAGCGGCTGCTATGTTGGACTGGTGTAGATAAAATAATTTCACAAGTAACCCGCGCTGAGGTAACGTAAGACGTATGTTGAGTTGAGCTGGTCTTCGGAATGCCTTTCGGAGCCTTCCTCATGTCTTTTATAGCCCAAATTTATGGCGCTGTTGTCACTCACTTACGTAGTCGAGAATTTGCATTTTTTTTAACCTGCTTTGTATGCAAAAACCGTCGCTGTCAAAAACTAATCCACTGTTTTTTAATCGATTCTGATTGTGGTTATCCGTGAAACGTGAAATTTCTATCCGACTGTCTATTTACACATCCAAATAGAGAACAAATTGATGGCATACCGACATAAAACAGGTTAGCAAAATCTTACGATACGTAGAATCGTTCTAAGCGAAACTAGAAAGCGACTAGAATCTCGGCGACGAAATTCCCCGAGGTTCTCGCAGCAGGAAGTGACGCCTTGTTCCGCCCTATTCTCTGGAAAAGGAATGAAAGATCCCACGCAAATTTTCAATTTTCCGAGGCATTTTTCTTAATAAAATATTAGGAAAAATCGAAAAATTTTGAATGATATTTACTCTGTTAACCTAGATTAATGTTATGATGCAAAAAAATAAAGTCGATATTTTCTGTGGAGTTTACCTTTAAATTGTGCCTTAGCTTAATTTTTATGTCGATTGGATAAGCCTTTTTAAAGATATTAATTTTTTTCAAAAAATTAAAAAAATGGCTGTAACGTTTAGCCTAGCGAACCAAACTCAATAAACTTGACATGTACGGACTCCTCTCAGAAACGCGATTTTTTTTTTTTTTTTTTTTTTTGTAAATGACTTGTTTGGCTGTGATGAGCTGTTTTGGAGTTATTAACTATCCCCTCTGCCCCCCCCCCCCCTTCCAAAGAAAAACTTTTTTATTAATATTTCGGTGTCCTGAAACTATGCATTGTGGTTTTTTTTGGAAATGGGCTAAGCCTTTTTAGAGAAATTAATTTTTTTTTCAAAAATGAACAAATGGCAGAAGCCTTCATTTCTTCGCCCCAAACACAATAGATGCGACATGAACAGCTTCCCCGTATCATCATCTCGTGGTAGGCCTGTGTGAATGTACCATTCCGCCAGTCCAATTTATTGTTGGTGACGTTTTTGAAAATCAAGTTTAAAACCGAATAATTTCTAAATAACTGTTTCAAATCATAATATATTTAGAATTTTTTTTCTCTTTCTACATTTCTGCTTCACTCTATATAGAGGCAGTCTTGTAATAAAAAATGGGATTTAATCAACCAAAAAAAAAAAAAAAAAAAAAAATGAAACTTGCCTGAAAATGAAGAAAAATGAATTATATTTACATTCCTAATGCGCATTTCGTTTATTACCTTGTAGAGAGAGCTTTACCCGTCTAGGCTAGTGAATATTATATTTCTTTTCTGTTGACAGTATTTAGCGAATATGTAAAATATTACTTTCTTTTGCTAACTTTTAGCCCGAGGAAAGCGCTCTTAGAATTACTTTAATAAAAAAAAAATATTGAAAATTTTAATTGAAATTGAAATCAAGCGTAAAGCTTAAAAAGCAGTTTCTTTAAATGAGAATAGCTCATTCCTTCCATCGAGGAACGGTCGATTTCAAAATAATTTTGTCAGCCGCCTACGACAGTTCTTTAATTATTTTTTTCCGTAGTTTTTATGACTCGTTTGAATCTCCATGACAGCGACAAAATCCAGCGCCGCTTTCAACATGAATTTCCACAACCCCCACCCCCTACACTCTCTGAAAGTGAAATGAATTACCGGCAAACTCATTCAGCTTTTGTCATGTAAAACGTCTGTTATCGTCACAGGGCCCCATAATCTAGCGAAACTATCTAAGCAGTTTCGCCAATTAGAAATAATTTAACGTTAAATGTTACCTTTCTCGTAATTATTATCGTAGCGATTGTAATTACGTAAATAATGGATATCTTTCGCCGAATTCCCTATTTGCATTCTGGAGAGGGCAATTTAATTGACGAACGTTCCCAGTTGCTTATTAGAAATTAACGTCTACAGAAAAAAAAAACATTCTAAAATTCATACTGTTCAATATTTCTGAAGCAAATTTAAAAACTTTCAGATCTTGCTCAAAAGATAATAAACTGCTTCAAATGGCAGATAGCGTTGTTCTTTTTTCAACTCTTAATGCTTAGAAATTGCCTTTAAATTTATTCTTTTTTTTTCCAGTTTTGAAGAATTATCCTTCGAAAAGTCACATTTTTCCATTGCTACTCCAGATCATGGGCTTTCCAATTTTTATTTTCAAGGCTTGAATTTTTGCTGTGTTATTAAAGCATTCCATCTCTTTACAGCTTTTATGAATATCCTAATCTTGTTAGGAAGAGAGATGGACACAAATATCATTTTATAGTCTTTCTGGTATTCTTCTCAACATGATGTCTGTTGATAAGCTCAACATTTGTTATACACTATGTGACATTGAAAATGCAACGCGATGAACGCGTGCATAGAAAAATCAGCAAACAGAAAAAGACACCAATGAACAATATGTGATGTTTATTACAACAAGATACACCTATACACTGAGCGACAACACCGTGTGATCAGTAGATTATAGAACCATCGTAGGCGGCCATACAGGGTACAGAGTCAATAAGCGTGCAGATTGTATCCTGACGAATGGATGTCCATTCCCTGTCAACAATTTGCCAAAGCTTGTCTTCTGACGCGCCGATGGCATTGCATGCAAGCGACGTCAAATTGCGTCCCAGACGTGTTCGATTGGTATGAGATCAGAGTAGACTGCTGGCCAGGGAAGCACCTGTGTACCTTGCAGGGCATGTTGGCTGATGCGTGCCGTGTGCGATCGGGGGTTATCCTGCGTTGTCGCCAAAATCTTACACAGCGACTTTCGTTGCTGAAACAGAATCGTGACTCGCCTGAGAACACCACCCTGCGCCATTCCTGTGTCCACGTGGTTCTTTCTCGACACCATTGCAAACGCAGGCCTCTGTGTGATGGTTTGGGGAGGCTTTGCGTTCAATGGTACTACGAGTTTAGCGATTCTTTCTGGAAGGCAAAATTCTCTGAAATATCAACTGACTTTAAGTTGTCATTTGTTGCCATTTCTGCAGAATCTGGTTGGAGAAAAAGGCATTTTCCAACAAGACAATGCCAGCATTCATAGATCACAGGCAACAAAGGAATGGTTCGATGCAAACAATTTAACCGTCATGAAGTGGCCAGCGAGAAGCCCCGATTTAAACCCAATAGAAAATCTATGAGGCATCATGACACGCACTGTTTATGCAAATGGGCCACAGTTTTCGACTGTTGTGGAGTTGCAGGATGCAATTGAGCCATGCTGGTACAATCTATTACTAGATCTGCTTCAACACCTAATCACATTGATGAAAGATCGTGTATTTAAACTAATCCAGTGTAATGGGAACAGTATATTTAGTTTTAAAAGCAAGTTTTCTTGGCAAGTCTCTATACTTTTGAGACACCTTTTTTTATAATAAAATGTTGATTTGTTTGTTTTTTTTTTCAATGAACGAAAAATAAATTTCTCCTGAAATTCTAGGATTATGTTATTTAGTATGCGAATAAAATGTGTATATTTTTTGAATTTCATGTGACATCCTCGTATGGAAAGTTTTCTTTAATTTACGAAAGTCTCTATACTTTTGAGACTGACCTTATTTGTGCTGTTTTCGACAGAAATCAATATGATATTGATTGTTTCCTCAGCGATATGAATGATTTACCTATGAAATAGAAAGCAATAAAGTCTTACTTTTCTAGATTTAAGCATTATTAGGGTTAATGATACGTTAGAGTTCGACATTTTTCGGTAACCCATAATAACTACCGCTATATAATGAAGGAGTCTATATGCTATGATCCACCGCCTTCTGAATGTTCCCTTATCCGACTTAAAGCACAGAGCTGAGTTGAGTACCATCAAATCCATAGCAAAGTGGAATGGCTTTTCCAAAACAATTATCGATAATATACACCGTAGCAATAAGCTTCTTAAAGTAAAAAAGAGTCCACAACTTCAACACCAGAAACAGCTGTCGCTAATTAGATTAAGTTTAACTTTGTTTCAGAATTTACTAAAAGCCTTAAAAAGATTTTTGATCCCTACAAATTAAGGATTGCATTCAAATATGGGAATTCTTTAAAAGCACTATAGGAAATCCTTCAAATGCCATTCCATTTCTGGAAAAGTTGGGAATAAATCTATTTAACTGTGATTCTTTTGATTAACACTGAGTCGGACAGAGCTCTCGAAACATGTCTCCCTTTTGCAGGCTCATATCACCGGATCTACACACACCGTCAAATGTAATGCAACCCCCAGAAAAAATCGTACAAATTGTAAGATAGAAAGGAAAGGAAATGCATAGGAAGGAAATTTACATATCACAAAAAAAGTTTATTTATTTGCCTCTTGGTGCTAACGTTAGTATCCTGTGTAACCCTCACGTATGTCAGTTCGACAACAGCCACTCATCCGATGCGTGATACTGTCATATAGAGTGCGGAGTTCTATAGTGTAGGGTGGCAACAACTCTTGGTGGCAGATTGGAGACAGATCCGGGGATCTTACCGACCAAGGCAAGACATCCACGGCCTGTAGTGCCGCTTCAGCCATACAGCTTGCTTGTGGCCGCTCACTGTCCTGCTGGAATACCCTACCTTGAATGGTAACCAGGAAGAGCGGTCCGAGAGTCGACCATCACCTGTAGCTTCCCATTGATATCTGGCTACTTTGTGGAGTCTACGCTGGCAATGCGCAGTATCTATCGTCTTGGCACGTGCAACCAGGGCTATCTTCCCTTCCATTCGTTATCCGTAGATGCCCTGGACGTGTACAGGGATGTTCTGCATGTTTTCCGAGCCACCGACGAACACACCTTAAAACTGTGCTGAAGTCACGCCCCACTTCAGTGGCTATGCGATGATGTGACCAACCAGCCCTGGAAAGACCAATAATGAACCCTTTCTCATACAGGATCAGCAGATGAAATAACCTTGCGCTGACGTCCTCGAGGCATGGAAGTGGTCACGATGGACTATAAAAAATACAGAAATTTACATCCAATACCAGAAGAAACCTTTTCTAGGAGAGTCCAACCACAAGGGGTGTACGGTATTTGACAACACTGGACTCTTGCCAATTTTGAAGAAATGTTTTCATTTTTACTCATTTATCCCTGAACGATCTATACAAGTTGTATACAACCAAGTTGTCTATACAAACAAGTTGTATCTGAACGGTCTATAGAAACTTACAGCATGAGTTCCTTGTAGCCCGAGAAGCAATATACATGTATGTCCCATGAACATAGAGTCACAAACGCGTCCTTCTGGAGATACAACCGTGCGACGTTCTCCTACACAGTAACGTTGTATGCCGATAATCGAGGCGTGCTTGATAATTGACAACGTATTTGGTTCATGCATGACGGTGCACCACCACATTTCAGCCGACTCAGTAGTGGCCAGCGCGTTCGCCGGATAAAATTCCCTTAGACTTTTTTGTGGGGCCACTTGAAAACCCTTGTTTATTCCACCCCCGCACCAAATGTTGATACTCTTCGCCAGCGGAACATGGACAATTGCGATGTCATCCATAACACACGGTATTTTCCAACGGGTTCGCCAGTCAATGCAACGACGTGTGAAGGCCTGCGTGGAATCTAACGGAGGTCATTTCGAACATGTACTTTAGCACGTCTGGACCGTTCTGTTACTGTACAAGACGGAAATAAATCAAGTTTGTAACGCTGAACGGATTTGATGTGACAGTTGCACCAGCTATTGTAGGACAACGTCGCACGGTTATATCACCAGAAGGAAGCGTTTGTGACCATATGTTCATGGGACATATAATGCTTCTCTGGCTACAACGAACTCATGCTGTAAGTTTGTACAGACCGTTCAGATACACCCTGTATATGCTTTCTGCATACGCAGTTTGGCTTGGCTCATGGGGATTGCATTGTTTTAGACGGTGTGTGTAAATTTTACAAACCAATGCTGAACAGCTCGTTTTGAAGTATCCAGCTACCAAATCATTCAATAATCCTTTCGGTTACAGCCGTTTTAGAATTCATCAATTTAAACTAATAGAGAAGTATTTTTCTTAATTGACTTGGTTCTATTACTTTGAGTTCACAGTATTGGCCCTTCGATGTTCGCTTCAGGCAACAATTACTATAATTGCATGATCCCCGTGTTGCCTTATCAATTTTGCATAACCAATCTCCGTCTTTCCCGGCCCCCCCCCCCCCGCCAATAGAATAATTCATGCCTTTAATAAAGATAATAAAGTCTAAACGGAAAGTCATTCAATTCATTTAAGCTGTTATTGGAAGGTATAAACCAAATCATGTAGAACTTTAAAAAATGTTAAAAAAAAAATTAAAAGAAATGAAAGCTGTAGAAAATAATCATGTTATGATGACTCAGAAGTAAGTGAATTAGCCTAATTGTGTCTTTAAATAATTCTTATGTCCCCGGGCTCTTCGAATAGTGGAAGTCACCACTGTCGTGGCCAGAAGCCAATTCTGAGCCACTCTTGCACGGTGGTCCAGACTTATGAAGGAAAATATGCCACATCGTAGGATAGACTGGATCGGCAACAACGTTCAGGTTGGCTGCCACCCGATCTTGAGTAATGGAATATCAGGGGGCTTGTACCAAGCTAGCAAACATACCCCATACCATGACACTCCCACCAAAACTTGAGTTGACCAAACAAGGCAGGATAGATCCAGTGATTCATGAGGCTGCCTCAACACTCTCTGTCGGCTATCGGTACAGAATAAATAAAGATAACAGGAAACCACTGATCCACATAAAACTTTTAATAGGACGTATGCGCATTTCGGCAGCCACGCTGCCTTCTTCAGCGTACACAAGGATTTTGATCAGAACAGACAC
>JAHWFO010114413.1:158011-168841 GCA_023313115.1 Rhysida immarginata | reverse complement strand
GAATAACTTGTAGAGTGACGCGTCCGACCACATTACCTTTTCCAGTCTTCTGTTATCTTTACTCCCAGAGGCTTCCACAAAGGCGCTTGGCTGGCCATCCCTATTCTTTTCAGTCCCCTGCGCATTATTCGAATGGATATGGACTGGGGCGAATCTTCATTGACAGTCTTTAGATACATTGCGAACTTTAATGATTGTATCCTTCAATTCATCCAAAGAAGCGTACTGTTTACAACCAGTATAAACAGCCCGGGACATACTTCCCATAAATTTTCTATTTGGTTCAGATCAGGCTTGTGGGCAGGACTGTTTAATACCTGAACCCCGTTATTGAGACAATACTCAACTGTTTGTTTAGTTGTGCTTATGGGGACATTGTCCTTTGGTAGATCCAGAATGTTGTTGTTGTTGTTTATCTTCAGCTTTTCCCATTTTCATATGGGGCCGCTGTTTTAATTATATGATTTGGCAATGATTTTTTTTACGGCCAGATGCCCTTCCTGACGCCAACCTCACGAGAGGAAAATGTTAGAGAAATAATAAACACAAACATCCATGCCCTCGGCGGGATTCGAACCCACGACTCGCTGGATCCGAGAGCGATAAGACCTGCGCCTTAACCCTCTCGGCCACCGAGCCGGCTTTGGTAGAATGGACCTCCCAATTTCTTCCCAAAAGGAAGTAAATTTTCTTCCATGAAGTTTTGGTGGTCCACAGCTATCATTCAGCTGTTAACAGATGCAGTATTGGTTTCTCCAGTCCATCCGAATACTCCTAGCTTGCTGTTTAGAGAATATTTCCTCCTCTCTCCTATTGCTTCAATCTGTCTGCTATTTATTTGCAATACCATGTTTATCTATAGGAATTTTCTTCTTATTTCGAGGAGGTGGTTCTGCTACATTGTAAACATTTTGATTAAACGCTTTATTTGCAACATCATCTGAGAAATTTGCCGTCCAGGATGATTTTTCAAATGATGATTGGTCCAACGCTTATTCTTCTACAGCCGATTCATCCAAATCACGATTCATTCAAACACTGAGCTATTAAGTTCTTAAATTTGATTGTACAATGATATGCTGGACTACTGTTTGTATGAAAAGCTGTAATCTCAAGGTGAAAGTATCGCAGCGTTTTCTCATTACAATTTTATCATGGAAATCACTCTATTGCTATGTAAGGGCTGCTAGCCCACTTTTCCCTTGTGCCCTGAAGAAAGCGGGATTACATCCCAAAACGAATCGGATGACTTTCGACAAAATGTTGTACTGTAAAGCCTCTCTTTATTTCGTTTGGGAGTTTAATGATAGGGTATTTGGTGACCAAGTTAGTGGAGGCGACGATCAAGATATTGTGGTCCCTGGTTCGAATCTAGGTCGCGGAATTTTTCGTTTCGTTTTTCATCTTAAGATTTTACCTTATATACTATTTGATCAAAAGTTTAGGGACACCGCTCATACACATGGAAATTTTTTAAATACCATCACACACATTAAGACACATATCTGCTTCGTATTATTGAGATATGGGTCGTTCAAAAGAGCTTCCAACGTGGAACTATCTAAGGATGCCACTTGTGCAACAAGTTAGTCCTTTAGATATCCACCATTCTACAAATGCCCCGACAATGTGTTTGCGAAGTTGAAGATCCAGGGAGCAACAACAGTGCAACCTCGAACTGGCAGACCCAAGAAATGGACAGACAGAGAACGTGTGACCCGGAATAATCGAAAGTCTTCTGCTGAAATTCTGCTTTCTATGTTGCTGGCATAATCATTCGTCGGGAACTACATTGCCTGAGTTTCCACGGTCGTGCTGTTGATGCTCAGAAACCCTTCATCACTGAAAACAATTTCAAGTGACGTTTGGAGTGGTGTAAAACTCGCAGAAACTAGAGTATGGAACAGTGGAGACGTGTCTTATGGACTGATGAATCACGGTGCACACTGGCAATCAGATGGACGAAAATGGGTTATCTTATCTTGTACAGAGGGAGTTTTGCGCCATCCCAGTAACTAACGACTGCTACGAGATGACAGTAGCAGCCGGGACCGACGGCTTAACGTGCCCTCCGAAGCAAGGTGGGTTCAGGATGGAAGAGCTGCTGGCGGATGAACAAACCAGTGGCTATCGCCAGCTGCTGGACAACCAGCACTGGTCACTCAGCAAATAGGTCAGACTAAAGTCCCCCAACAGCTGTGCCCCAAATAGCCGTCCCACCCAGCAATGGTCCTCAAGCCACTGGTTGTCACCCAGCCAACAGGTGGCCGCGCCTGAAGTTGCTTAACTCCATGGATTAGCGAACCAACCGACGAGACCAGGCCTGGAGAACGTTTCCTAGCTGAGTGTGTGACCCACTGTTATGGATGAGGTGGCATCATGGTATGGGGCTCTTTTTCATGGCTTGGACTGGGCCAGCCTGTTTCTTTTAAAGGAACGATGAATGCTGTTGCTTATCGAGACAATTTGGACGACTGTGCACTGCCAACATTGTGGAAACAGTTCAGGGATGGGCCTTTTTTCTGAATCAACATGACAATGCACCTTGCCATAAAGCAAGGTCTGTACACGACCGGTTTCAAGACAATGGAGGAAAATTCCAGCTTTTTACAGCCAAAATCTGATGGAAAGTCTTCCTCGGAGGGTGGAGGCTGTCATTAGAGCAAAAGGGGGTACCACCGCTTACTAATTCCTGTTATCTGAAGTCATTTATTTATTACTTTGTTAAAATCTATATTGATTTTTAAATTCCTTTTATTATGATGTTTTAACATAGTTGAAGGCGTTTATGTTCTGTAGAGCAAATCCCTCTAACCACACGAGTCTTAGTCATCAAATACGATTTACCTAATTGCCTTATCCAGGGAGATGTAACTCAGGAACTGCTGAAAACTTCAAACTAAGACATTTCCTGATTTAAGACGCATCTTTGAGCCTATTAGGAAAGGTTAAAACTCCTTTCTAATTATTTTTAAACCAGTGCTGTCCTTTCTTACCTCATACAAAAATTAAGTAGAAAATTAATTCTCAGATTTTCAGGACATTGTGAAAGCTAGCATTGTTTTTTTATAACTTGTGTAGCCAAACCAGTTTTATGAGCTGCTAGAACTGAGGCTTTTAAAACCCGAAATCTCTCACAGCATTTTGCAAAAACAAAAATATCATTTTGATTTGTTCTGGTTCTCTGAGGCTGCAGTATTGATTTTGTCACGCGTTCCTCCACGTTTCCCTTGTCCAATGAAATGAACACGCCGTTACTATTACATTTACTATAAACGCATTATTGTATCCCCTGTCAGACGTTATTTTCAATCATAATTATTCAAATTAGATTATCATGGGCGCCGAGATAATATAATTCCTCAAGGTTCGCATTAAAATAATTAAATTGTAATTTGTAAAGCTAAAGACAGACGATATAAACGTAGGGGTCAGTGTTTTCAGCTAATATTATTTGTAGTTTCGGCATGAATAGAATGTTTTATAAAATTAGAATTGATTATTCTAAGAAGCACCACACAAAAGTTTCGCGTTTTTTATTTTTCATAAAGTTTCGCGTGGCAATATGGGAGGGAACGCGAAGCCTATGGGTTTAAAAAAAAAAACATAAAACAGGATTAAGTAGATGACTACAGATAAATCTGCCTTTTTATCAGCGGTAATATTTCTCTCTTTCCCTCACCGGGAGTGTTTCTGTTAGTTCATGCTACAAGATAACAATGCCTCATAAATAACAAGAAAGCAACTCTGTTATGTAAAGAAATGAAATGATGTCGGAGAGATCAGGGTTTCTTAACAAGGAAATACGTCGTTTTTTTCTCTCGCCTATACTACAGCGTGTTATGGGTTTTGAAATTAAATTGGTCATTTAATATCAAATGAAATGTCTTCATGAAATATGAACGGCGGTCCGTGCAGGGCGGAGGTTTCAGCTAGTTTAAAACAAAACAAAACCGCCACAACTGCTACTACTAGAAGTAATGATATTAATAATAATGCTTAAAATAAAATGGTGTTTTTTTTTAAAAAAAAAAAAAAAGCACGCGCATTAAGAAAAGAAAGTTCAATTCAAACAAGTTCCTTTCGGACTAATTACATTTCCAATTAGACGACGATTTGCAAAAGAATCTTGCAGCTTAAACAGACATACCTCGAGTAATAAGTACTGTAACGCTTGAGGAGCAGCATTTACGTCACCGCGATGCGAAAACCAATTGCAATTATGATTGCCATAAATAAAAGTACGTACATAATTTTTCGAATTAAAGAGATCAAAATGTACAGAAGAAGGAAAATTCGCTTCGTGGAATAAACCAAACACTAACGTGATATGCGAAATTAATTCATATGATATTAATTATGATTAGGTTCATTATTAGGTCCTTATTATAGAGAGCCTCGGAGGGTCTTTCTCTAATACACAGCACTCGAGGATAGCGAATTAGAGCTCCTTCTTCTCTGTTCAGTAATTCCCAGGCTACTTAGAAAGGTGAGCTTTTTTAAATAATGTGCAATTTGCCATCTTTTTTTTTTTTGTCGCTAAACTTACTTTGCCATCTTAGAGTCGAAAAAAACTTTGCCATCTTCGAGTCGAAAAAGCTTCAATGAAAGGTTACTATAAATAACTTCTTCGCTTATTATCACAAAAACAGATTACAAAGAACCTTTCATGGGGTGTTTGGAGTTTGAAGGGAAAATTGGTCAGTATCATGTTCGTTGCTGAGATACAAGTTAGAACAAAAGATATAAAAAATAAGTACATTTACTGAAGTGAATATGTTATCAAGATATATGAGGACTAAATAAAATTACAATGTTTGTTCCTGATGGGGTTTTTAGTTTTTACTGTATTCGTTTCTTTTTTTATTTTTATTTTTTTGTTCCTGAATTCAAAGTGGATGATTTTGTTCACAAAATTTGTATTTGCCTGCTTCTCTTGACTAACGTATATTTTCTCCTAAAAACGTAAGATATGCGATGTCCTTTTGATTCATAACTTAATTCATGTTACATACAGGGGTTGGACAAAATAATGTGAACACTCGTCCAAATAATTGTGACGTTTGAGAAAGCTCATAGGAATTTGCATGTCTCACGTATTAAAATCAGTATCTCTACTTCTCCTGTGTTAAAAGAGTCGTACAAATGAAAACGAAAATTTGTGTGGGAAAAAAAAGATGACGTGTAGGATCGTAAGTTTTTGTTTTCAACAATTGCGAAACCCCACGTGCAAATTGAACAATAGGTTGCAAGTGTTGCATCACGTGAGAAAGAACGATAGCTCGCGCTTCGAAGCTCTGCGAGTGATCGCTTCGTCCAAACCAAAAAATGGAGTCAACGAAACAGGAACAGAGAGCAGTAAGTCTTTTTTTTAACATGTGAAGGAGTTTCATTTTCTGAAATTCATCGTCGTATGCAGAACGTCTATGGAAATGACTGCCTAATCTTCAGGTTTTCGGAGGGACGGTCATCATTGCAAGATGATTAACGACCTGGACAAGCAAACCGCGCCATCACGGATTATTCCAAAGCCAAAATTGATGCTGTCTTAAAGGAAAACTGAAAAGTGACAATCGATGTCGTGGTTGCTAAAACTGGCCTTAGTTGTGAACTGCTCACTCCATTATCAGGAACCATCTGTATTACAGAAAAATCTGTGCACAATGGGTCCCGCATCATTTGACATCAGAACAACTTGGAGTTCGAATGGCCATGTCCCTGCAACATTTGACTCGCTATGAACAGGAAAGAGAGAGTTTTCTTGGCAGAATCGGTACAGGGGATGAAAGCAAACGTCAAAGTCGTCAATGGAAATTATGGGTCACCACCCCCGAAAAAATCAAAAGCAATCGCAAACAGCACGGCGAAGGTGATGTTGACCGTGTTTTTTGATCGCAAAGGCCCGATTTTACTGGACTTTCTTGAAAAAGGCACCACAGTTAACGCAGCACGATATGGGGAAACTTTGAAGGTACTGCGCGCGGCCATCAAATGCGAGCGTCCTGGACTTCTTACAGAAGGAGTGCTTCTTCTCCACGACAAAGCGCGTCCTCACATCTCGAAAGCAACGGTAGATCTCATCAAAAAGTTCAACTGGGAAGCAATACAGCATCCACCTTAGAGCCCTGGATTATCCCCATGTGACTTTCACGTGTTTGGGGATCTCAAGAAACATCTGAAAGGCCGCAGGTTTCAGTCGGACGATGAAGTGAAGGAAGAGGTTTGGAATGGTTTCACACGCAACCGAAAGACTTCTTCCATAAAGGAGTTACACGCCTTGTTAAACAATGAGATAAATGCCTTAACTCATTTGGAGAGTGTTTTTAAATTCCTTGTATACACTTTGGATAAAATAAATAATTTTCGTTCTCATTTGTACGATCCTTATATATTTCAGTATATTACAAGTTTTGTTCAGTTATGTCTAAAATAAGTGCTTCCTGAAATGTGTGACCTCACAGACATTGAAAGGAGACAGATCATTTAGCAGGTGCTTCCGTGTCCCGTACATTTTTGAACGTTTCAAGAGCAACAGTCTCCAATGTTATGAGTGCGTACCAAAAACATGGTAAGACGTCACCGGCAATAAAGAATAGTGGGCGGAAAACAATACTGAAAGATACGGACCGTCGAGCACTAACAAGGATTGCAAAAAAGTGACTGCAGAATTTAATACCCACCTTGAACACTCCATTTCGGTAAAAACAGTTCGCAGAGAGCTTCACAAATGCGAGGTGGTGTAAAGACCATAAAGCCTGGACACCCGATAACTGGAAAAGAGTGATATGGTTGGATGAATTTACGTTTGGAGAAGCCCCACAGAAGTCTACCGTCCAGATTGTTTCATTCCTACAGTATGGCACGGATCTGTAATGGTTTGGGTGGCCATTTCTTATTATTTAGTTGGTCCAATTACTACCCTCAGGGGGCCGAATTACTGCTGACCGATATTGTGACATCTTACGCGACCAGGTACATCATATGGTCCAGATTTTGTTCCTCCCCCTTCATCTCTTCAGCAATTGGAAAGTTGTTCGGTTGAAGAGTGATACAAAATCCCAATGGAGGCTATTTAAGGCTAATTCAAAGGAGGGCCAACATTTTATTAATAAACAATTTGTAATTTTTCTCTGGTGTTCACATTATTTTGTCCAATCCCTGTATGTATAAAATAGTTATTAAAATATATAGTAAAATAAGTATAATAAAATAAGTAAATATTTAATCATTCATTTGTAGATATCATCTCATGTGTATTGAGTTCCTTTGTTGATCCCAGGTTGAACGAGTGGTCCAATTGATGCCAGCCTTACACAATGATTCCACCACTACCCAAGGAGTCCCTTTCTCGCAAAAAACCTGGATTCTCCCGTGTTCCTCGTTTACGCCAAATAAGGACACGATGATTACCAGGCTGCAGATTGAACCTTGACTCATCAGCACACCTTCTACGGGTTCTACTGTATTCAACATATAACGGAATGCATACCATCGGTCGCGGGGCATACAGTCCAACATGATGAAGCCTATTTCGTATGGTTTGGGTGCATATCCGTTGTGGAATGGCAGCAAAAAACTGTCCCTACAACTCCGTCACATAACTGCGCCGGTTCCTTCTTGCCAATAATGTTAAGTAGCGGTTATCTTTTGCTGCTGTGGCTGATGGACAACCCTGACGTGGATTTCTTCGTACTGTGCCAGTCACTTGATCCCACAGTTTGCTAATCACGCTTTGGAATGTTCCAAGTGTTGCTGTCACTGTCGTCGGTGTTTGACTAGCTTCATGGCGTCCTATGGCTTCGGATTCGGACAAATCGCGTTGTAGGGATATTGCAAAAACAAGATGATGATCAGGGAAAGTGCACATCCTCCGGTACTTTCAGCCTTTTTTATAATGAACGTTTAGCTTAGCATCTCATTTGTCTTTTCGAACAGCTTTCTTTGATTGTCATTTGCTTTTCTGATGTTCTTGTTTAATACACAAAAAGAATCAAATGCTTCTTTTTTATTGCTTCATGTTCACTTTGAAATATCCCGTAGTTTTTGTGACCATTGTGCTACAAGAAGTATCCGTGAGTTTACATCTGAGTGTGATCAAATATATTTTTATTGAACTTTAAGTACATTCCATCTTTATATTACTAATTTATATACAAAATTATCATATCATCTCTTTAGAATAATTCTATTTTAGGTGATATAGTTTGGTGATATGTTGTTAATTTATTTTTATGATTATTGGAGAATATTGTTTAGATATTTAGCTAATTATTGGGTTTAATAGTATCCTATCTTTTAAGAGCGAGTAGGTTAATCAATGGTGAAAGTACCAGAGATACCTAGGCACTTATTCCTACGAGGGAATTTTGCGCCAAGCGTTTAATAGTAAATAAAGAACTTGGAATTATAAAACGTGCTGTATATTTTCTCTCGTAAGCAAGCAATCTATTAGGATAAACCTCCACGAAAACCAGGGCATTTTCCCTCGATCCTTCTATGACGTCCGTTACCATGACCAGAGGTCGATTTCAGTAGTGACTGAATTTCTTATCGAGGCCGAGACAAAAAAACTGCGTGGAAAAAAAAAAAACTTTCTTTAACTTTAAAGTGCTTACTAGATATTGACGCTTAGCGAAGTTGAAAATCAAACTTCTCCGCTTTTTCAAAGAGATTCTTCTTCAATGGAATATCCGTTCCATTAGCAACCGTCTTGCAGACAGTCAACACCGTCTCTATCCAAGGTCTCTGCGCCAATAAATGTCGTCGGAACTAACAGTCTTGCCCTTCACCATCTCCAAACAGATGAAGCTGTGATGAACATCATTCTACTTTTAAAAATGCTTTTAACGACGCCCAACATTAGGATTCAGAGATTGTATAAAATACAACTTCCCTAAGTTATCTCTCCTTTTTATATTAGAACTTTTCTTTCTTTAAAATGCTCGTATTCAAATTTTGTGTCTACATTTTATGAATATGATGTGAGCATTGAATTATTTCCGTCTTCATTAAAAATACTTCCGTAACTGTTACAATAGAGTTGTTTTCAGTCATAGACCGTGTAATCATATCCTGAATTTGATATTGACAGTATCAATATTAGCAGCAGTATAATCATACCCACTCACATAACCATTTGTGATCTTTATAATTTTTTACAACATTCGAACCCTACCATCAGCATGCACCAACTTGATTTGTGACTCATCGAACCAAGCTGTTTTTTCAGCCATCTAAAGTCCAACGATATGTTCACGAGTCTCCGGCACTTTGAAGGTCTTCTGCTGCCATATCCCATCAGTGCCAAATTTCGCTAGACACATTTCTAGTACCCCCCTCATTGAATGTGGCTATTAGTTGACTTTGTGATGCTTGTCGGTTACGAAGAACATTCTGCTCAGATGTCGCTGGTCATGAGCATTTAGTAGCCGTGGACGGCCACTGCGCTGTCCATGATGGGAGGTAATGCCTGAAATGAGATACTCTCTGTACGCGGATTGATGAATGTTGAATGCCCGCACCACTTCAGAAATGAATGTCTCATGCGTCTATCTCCAATTAATATTCCAAGTTCAAACTCTGATAAGTGGCGCTAATCAACACTCGGCCCGAGATGCAGTTCGTAGATGCTATAGGTTTACCGTGGACTTGAAAAATACTACTACAATTTATTTTTCGTAGGGGAAACAACGGCAACGAGCAATTTGATGAGACCTGGCGGTATGTCCACTTTGCCTCAGGTGGTGCTGCCATTTGGTAAGTTTCAGAAAATATTTTTGATTGATTTTAAATGTGTTTTTGCAACATGGATTTTTTGGTAATAAAAGACTTACTAAGATGGTACTAAGTTAAAATGGCGTAATTATCATTAGTCAAGTTTAATTAAAAGGGAAGTCCAGCCAAATATGAATTTAGTCGGAAAGGATATTTGAATTTGAAGGGTATCTAAAGGTATAATTTGTTTCGATAATAGATCGATAACAATCTCTGAAAACTGGAAATTATTAGGCACACCTTGATGCACGCATGGAGACAAGCAGGCGCGGTGATGAGATCTGATGACGCGTTCTACTGACGTCTGATGACCAGCGCGTGTTTTCCCTATCGCAACGGTGCTGGTGAAAAGCTGCGTAAAAATTTAAGCGAGGAAGTAATAAAGTTTGATACAGCTCTACATGTTTGAACCCGAATATGATATCGCTTCCACTGACGAAGAAAACGTCAGCAGCGACGAAAATATAGATGAAATTTCATGGTATATTTATAGCAAGTTCGGCAATGGTATTAATGCGTTGCATGCATGCCTATGGATTCCGGTCTGAATACAGGGTAAGTCAAAATGATGGACCCGATTTCAGAAGTTTATTCTGTGAAATCTAATGAATATATGATATTGTGAGACATGTGTTTCGAAAGGTTAACTTTCACAAATTAGTTTCCACGCAGTGATTTCACTTTCTAGCAGCGAGCGATTACGGAAAATGGTGTTGACTGGAGAACAGAGACCGTTCTGTGTGCTTGACCATCATGTAAACAACAACCACAATAATCGTTTTTTCTACCTTTCGTAGCAAATGGTCCTTAAATTTCAGAGAATAAACTTCTGAAATCGGGTCAATCATTTTGATACCCTGTAGAGCACTGCTTCTCTCCTATGCATCATCGACCGCATCACAAATTACTTCCCTCGAGCAATAGAGTGCGTGGTGCTTTGTGTTTTAGTTAATTACTATCGAATATTTTGAGGATATTTCGCAATATCGTGAATTAGCAACATAATTTAAAGATATACAACAGTGCTTTCATTTTGGGTGGTGGACTTCCCCTTGA
>JAHWFO010114413.1:116439-157911 GCA_023313115.1 Rhysida immarginata | reverse complement strand
ATACAACAGTGCTTTCATTTTGGGTGGTGGACTTCCCCTTGAAAATGCCTTTAATTAAATTAAAATAAAGTTCACTGTCCCCCCCCCCCCCCCCCCATTCGCCATATCTCTTCGCTAATTACTATAATAATAACAACGATGCTATTCCTCTATCATGGATATTTCCAAGAAGGCAACCATTTTAAATTACATTTCTGATGTTGTTTAGCCCATTACAGCAGGAGCGTGAGAGAATTTCTTGATGATTTTATTCCTTCCCTGCGGACCGTTTCAGTTAATCCATTTATTTGTAAATTTTTCATCAAGAAATTCTATTAGTTTTTTTTTAAAGCACATATCCCTGCCACATCTTCCAGTAATGTTTGTAGATCATTTTCTAAAAAGGTAGAATCTCCATTAAAATTATTCGGCAGAAATGGCGAGCCAACCAGCATCACCAACGATATGCCCATACTTTAAAATTACACGTCAACAAGTTCCACTGAATAAAATTCGAGTTTATTAATTACTCTTATACAGAGTCCGCCAAAACAATGTATACACACTTTGTAAGACTGTATCGGGATATTGATATTGTCAATTGGGCACTGGAAAATCCGCATGTTCATGTGGATAATCTACCAGGGGTTCTTGTGTGGTGTGGACTATCATCTAGGAGCTTAGTAGGATCCTTTTTCTTTGATGCTACTGTCACTGGAGAAGTGTACCCTCCACGTCGAACGGTCGTCGTTCCGTTATGTGTTTGGCCCCAACAGCCAACATTTAGACCAACTAAAGTAACCATGTGCTTAACTGAAGACAGTACTACATGTGTGATCAGTATTTACATGTAAAACAATCACGTAATAAATAGTTTCGTTCCTGAAAGTGTGTATACATTTTTTTGGCGACTGTGTATATTCATGACACTTCATTCCGAGTCGTTTGATATTACTTGCCATATCTTAGCATTGAAACTTTCCAATGGTAGCGAAAATGGTATCATTAGAACCAGTACCACTGAATCAAATTCAACCAGTTTGAACTTAGCAATTACTTTTATATAATCATTCATGACAGGTCGTTACGAGTCG
The DNA here is from genome assembly GCA_023313115.1 of Rhysida immarginata. NCBI lineage: Eukaryota > Metazoa > Arthropoda > Chilopoda > Scolopendromorpha > Scolopendridae > Rhysida > Rhysida immarginata. The sequence goes on along the minus strand of JAHWFO010114413.1, from coordinate 156,838 downwards.
TATGATATATTGCACGTCATATCTTAGCGTTAAAAATTTCCAACGTTACCATAATGGTGTCATTAGAAGATATACCTCTGAATGAAATTCGACCATCATCGAACTGTATTTTGAGCCTTTGCTGATAGTATATGCCTTTGACCACAAGTGTATTGTCTCGTTATACTGTAGAAAAAAAATCACAATTCCTATACGCTTTAACGTTATACTGTTTCCTATACGCTTATACTGCAGGATATCTTCAAACCGTTATAACTTTAGAGAGAAGCGTTTTCGACCCCATGCTTGTTTTGGTCCCTGGAACATATCTTGAAAATTTGTACAGACCATTCAGAAACACCCTGTGTACGAAATGCAGTTTGGTCACATATTAATAATTGGGTCTTGTAATTAAGGACATCTTCCAATAAAAGATTAGTAATTTCATAACTCGTAAAAAAAAAAAGATTATAAATAACTTGTATCTATTTGAGTAACTTATCCTAGAATCGTTTCAAAGCCATTCAGAATACCTTAACGACTGCGTAGGTCGAGTGACATTAATAGAAAATCCACATGACGTCTTTCAAGGTTTTATTTTTCTTCTGTCGTTATTAAAGAAATTGAAAATGTATTATTAAGAATTAAATCTATTTCGAGAGCTCTCGCTTCCAAAAGTGTTATTGCCTTTCTTGCCTTTGATTATGTTAATACAACAGTGCCTTTGTAAGACTGAAGCAATTTCAACCATCTGTCCACAAATAATTTGCTTGAAGGAAATTTAAAACGAAAACAGCATGCCTTCAATAATTAATAATGTAGTCGTGTCATTAATATTAATTTCATATTTAGGTGTTCAAAAATTTCCTAAAGTGTTCCGAATTAATATTTAAGGAGCAATCTAAAGTGAATGCTATTCAGTAAAATAATTAATTAAGAAGTTTTCGTGATAAATGGATGTTGGATGACAATTAAGTAAATTGAACCGAATTGGAAAGCAATTTTCTGTATAATTAGGTTTTACCGCATTGACCTCATTATATAATCGAGAAACACCCTCATTTATACAAACATTATTTATTAGCTTCGTAGAATTCATTAGGTAGAATTTATTGAATAGAATTTATTAACGTAACTCTTGAAACATGTGCTATGAATAAATCTTGCTAATTTATTACATTTATATGTTATTAAAAAGCAACGAGTACCGCTAATAAAGGTCTTCAATTATACCCATTAAAATGCATTTAAAATCGTCATTAGAAGTTTAAGCTTCAAGTGAGACTCGAACTACATTCTCTCTTGCGTTATAAGAAGCCTGCTGTTTCTAACAACAGTACTGAAGCAATGAAAAATTTCTGCCGCAGCAGTAGAGAATCATTAATATAATAACATGGCACTACTATTAAAATGTATCTATGAAAGCTTCTTTCATGTATATTTGAGATATGTATACTGAATAAACGAACGTCATTATGAACGTTACCTTAATTTGCTCTGATATAGGCGGATAACAATTTTGCATATTTTCTTCCTTCCATATTGAGTTTTGTTCTCCAATGCCTTTCTTACGTTAACATTTGTAAAATATGATTATACAGGGTGATTCAGAAAGGTAGGTCAAGAATGAAATACCATGTACAGTTTGTAGCGGGGAACAAAATTTTTCCTATAAACATGGGTCCTGAAATTCATCCTTACAGAGATAATGCAACTTGTACGAGGTAGGAATGACATTACAGTAGGTGTTCAAAATGCCGACCCTGAGCCTCGATGCAGGTGTTTTAGTGTTTGAAACGCCCGGCGATGTGGGTGATCACGGTCTGGAAAACGCTGTTGGTAAATCCTTTCTGCTTAAGTAGCATTACCCTGTGCCTCGCCGTAGACGAATACATGTCCGCCAGCTCCGCATTAGTCAATGGAGTTACATGTTTCGTTTCCTCTCTTTTAAAGGAGAGAACACGAACAATTTACATGTTTAGATCCTAATTTACATGGACCCTACCATTGCCGTCCGGGTAAGGCACATCCATTCGTACAAGTTACATTATCTCTGTAAGGATGCATCTCCTGACCCATGTTTATAGGAAAAATATTGTTCCCCGCTACAAACTGTACACGGTATTTCATTCTTGACCTACCTTTCTGAATCGCCCTGTATAGTACAAAAGCTCATAAGTGTACAAACTATCGCCTTTCTTTTGAGGAACTAATGCTCAAGACGCATGAAATTTTAATACCCCACAATACACTGAACTGATACTTTATTAGGTACACCTCAGAAAATATGCAAATTCAGTGGCTGACTGATTTGCATGACACATGATCATAAATATCCTGAAACAACTTTCCTACTATTAGTTAAGCGTGAAGCCATAGCAAAATTGGGGAAAACCAGTGATCTGACTGACTTCCAGTGTGGCATGGTGGTAGGGGCAAGACGGGCTGGAATAAGCATTTCAGGATCGGCGACTCTCCTGAATTTTTCACGTACCACAATTTCAAAGGTTTATCGAGAGTGGGTCAAGGGACAAAAAAATGTGTAGCCATCGTGATTCCTGTGGACGGAAATCTCTTATTGATGAAAGAGGCCAGAGGAGAATATCAAGACTTGTGCGCTCACACTTTATCCACACGCAGATGATTCCTTCACAGGGGCAGAATCGCTATGGATTGGTTCCAGGAACATGACAGTGAGCTCTCCTTGATCCAGTGGCCGACTCAGTCCTCAGATCTCAACGCCATTGAACAGTGAGATGAAAAGACCGTTCGCTCCTTGCCTACACCTCATCAAATTGCCGGGAATTGCGTGAAGTTCTCATGTTTGCATGAGCCAAAATTCCTGTTGAACGTTTTCAGCATCTCGTTGAATCCATACCCAAACGAATACAGGCGGTTTTGAGGGCTAATGGAGGTTCAATACGCTACTAGACAGGTATACCTAATGAAGTGGCAGCTCAGTGTATTCTGTGATGAGGACTTCACTGCTTCGGAGGTGCGTTGTTCAGTGAAAAGAAAATGAAAAGTTGTAAGTACAGTGTTTTTGGCCCCACTCCTACAACAAAAATGAGCCGATCCGAAATAACGTATCTCCGAAGCAGTGGACTCGATATCCCAGGTCAAGCTAGGATGCATCTGGGAAGAACTGGAAATACTTTTTGGGCTAAAAAATTCAATTTTGCTTCTTAATCCACTTATAAAAGATTATAAATACAATAACAGATGAGAGATAAAGGTTGATAAGGCCTAACCCTGCAGACCTGCCGCCTTTGATGGCTGTCCTGTCTTCCTTCTGTCGCCCTCTCCTCACTATCAAATTTGACCCCATTCAAAGTATTAAAATCTGTGTAATTGAAAACAAGTCTTTTATGGGTTTAATTTTGTAAAATCTCTCGCGACCCTCCGCGGCTATCCTCTGGAGCTCCCGGGTGTCGCAACCCACTCTTTAAAATTTCTGCAAAAATTAACAATGCCCCTTGAATTACAATGTTCAGTCTAAAATTATTACTGCCACAAGGGTCCTTAAGTTATTTTTTTCGGAGTCTATCCTGTAAATTCTAATAAGTATTTGTCACAAAATATACGAGGGTTGGGCATAAGTCATGGCAACTACTTTTTTTATGAGAATTCAAGCATGGGTGGAAAATGTGAAATATACAGATGAAAGAACGAAATGTACGGACATTTAATAACACGCCAACACTTTGCTTCTCATGTTTATTAAGGTAATTGACAACATTACAGGTTTCATGTTCTGGAATCATGAACCTGTAATGTTTCATACGTTTCATGCTTCTGGAAAATTTACGAGTATTCTGGAACATGATTACAGATTTCATTTTCCAGAATAAGTAACAGAAATCAAAATAGAGAACGGCTGTTTTGATATACGAGCGTTGTTCAACTCGGGTTACATCCACCTTGCACGGCGGTTGACTGAGAACTGATTTAACATTGCTCTCTGCGCAACTCAGGAACTCACGGAGCCATCTAATGTTGTGGAAACATACTAGCAGTCATAGCTTCCTTGAGACATATGACATTTTATGATACCATCCCTTAGCTCTGAGAAAAAAAATACAAGTCAAAATCAAAAATCTGTGGACAACATTATTTTTAAGTTAATGGTTTTCTTTATTGAGCTGTAGATGGATAATTATCAGACCTACAACCATGAAATACATAAGACGGATTGTTTATTCAAATAACATGCTTGATATAAACAATAAAAAATATATATTAAACACAACTTAAAATAAAAGGCACAAAATAATCAAAGCTTGTGTGGACACAAAAAAAGAAAAATCATAATACTGTGGACAATGATATTTTAGCTGCACAAAGCACACTCAGTATTTAGTGGCATCTCCATGTGCCTTAAGAAGTGCAGTTATTATTCGTGGCATGGAAGATATCAGCTTGCTGCATGTTTCTGGTGTTATTTTATTCCATGCATCCTGAACCTGAACTCTTAATTCATCCATTGTTTTTGGTCCAGCTTTCTTTACTTCACTTTTCAAAATTCCCCAAATATTCTCTATAGGGCTCATGTCTGGAGAATTCTCAGGCCATTCCATAACATTTACTCGTTTTCTTGCAAGCCATTCCTTGGTTGACTTGGCTGTGTGGCAGGATGCTCCATCCTGCTGAAAGATGCTGGTACGACCAAGGCGAAATGAGGCGATTGATGGAAGAAGGCTGGTTGCCAAAACACTTACATATTTCTCAGCATTCATAGTTCCATCAATGAAATGTAATTTTCCAGTCCCTTTGGAACTTACACAACCCCAGACCATGCATGATGCTGGAAACTTAACACTTCTTTTTATACAATTAGAATTATTAGCCTCATTCTTTTTTCTCAGCACTTTTTTCCCACTTTGGTTACCCACGGAAAGTTGAAATGTGGATTCATCACTAAATATCACTTTGTTCCATTGTTCGATAGACCAATCAGCTCGCTCTTTTGCCCACTTCACACGTTTATACTTTTGCACCTTTGTGAGAAATGGTTTTATTTTAGGAGTATAAAATTTATCCCCAAGTTGATGGATACGGCGATATGTGGTTGATACAGATACAGTTTTCCCGATGCTGGCTGACCACTGTTGACTCAGTTCTGGTCCTTGAGTAAATCTATTTTTCTTGATGATAGAATGGAGCATTCTATCATCACGACTAGAAGTTGTTTTAGTTCGCCCTGTTGGCTTCTTAATTTCAACATTGCCGACTGTTTTAAACTGGTTCACTATTTTGTGAACTGCACTTTTTGATAATTTAAATTTTATAGCAATTTTTCTGATTGATTCTTTGTGTTTATGGCATTCAATAATACGTTCACGAATTTCGAGTGGTATTGCTTTTGTTGAAGCCATTTTCTTAATTAAGTATAATTTTCTTAATGTAAAAGTATAAACCGTATACCTATAATTCGATAGTGATCCTTTTGCAAATTACCTCATAGAGAATAAATTTTATATTAAAAATAGCATTGTCCACAGTATTATGATTTTTCTTTTTTTGTGTCCACAGTATTTTGACACAAGCTTTGATTATTTTGTGCCTTTTATTTTAAGTTTTGTTTAATATATTTTTTTGATTTTTTAATATGAAGCATGATATTTGAATAAACAATCCGTCTTATGTATTTCATGGTTGTAGGTCGATAATTATTCATCTACAGCTCAATAAAGAAAACCATTAACTTAAAGATAATGTTGTCCACAGATTTTTGATTTTGACTTGTAGTTGCCATGACTTATGCCCCAACCCTCGTATTAAAAACAGGTTTATAAAAATATACTCTTAAAGTTCCCGATAATAACTACAGGAAATTTTTATCTGCTTTTATTTAAATGTACTTCAATGTAAATACAGACCAGGTAGAGTGCTGAGTGGCTCTGATAGGGAGTGCTCCGAATAATTATAATGCCAGCATCTATTTCGTTTGAAAACCTCGATGTCTGGTTTCCGTCCGAGTGATGGCACAACTGACCAGCGTTAAGTTGTAAAGCCAAGAAGTCGACATATCTGTAAGTTCCTTTCGAAGTCACACGGAACCTGAGTTTTTGTAATCTGGTGGGACTGAAATAGTAATTTCATCCCTATCAGAGGTTATGTGGCTATGTACATAACCCCAATAAACAAATACAAAATCAGTTGAAATCTATGAAAAAACGGACTCACGCAACCACAACGAAACTTTACAGTGGGTACTGCTACAATCCCATAGGAGACGTTCTACAGGTAACCGCCAAACCCACACAAGTGCATACGCCCTATAAAGCGTAAATCTAATTCGTCACTTCATAACACTTCTGGCACCTAATGATGCAGACCTTCCTCGTTATACGAATGGAAATACACCTTAGTTCAATTCCAAATTGAGTGCATTTATGGTGATATGCTTGAACTGAAGGTGTTATCGTAAGACATTTGGATGAGACAGAAGCTATAAGGGCGCTTCGGCTGCATCAAAAAAGTGAACCATAGCGTCATGTTGCACAACAGTCGGGTGTCTTACAGTCTGTGATCTGGAGATGTTCTGGACAAGGTTGGCCTAGGACCACCACCGCTAAAGACGATCGTTCTTTTTTTTGTTTGTTTTTTTTTTGTTTTTTGCGAGTCCAAGATATGAGGAATTGGGTAACTACTGCCAGGCTTTGCAGATATCAGGGCAGATATCAGGACGGTATCAAGCTCTGTCCAGAAACATCCCAACATACACTTTATTAGGTACACTTCACAAAAAATACAAACTGATTGACTGTCTGATTTGCATGTCACATGATCACAAATCGCAGTATAAATATCTTGAAGCAACGTTTCACTGTTAGTTAAGCGGGAAACCATAGCGTGGTATGGTGGTGGTAGGGGCAAGAGGGGCTTGAAACGGCGAGTCTTCTGAACTTTTTACCTACCTCAGTTTCAAAGGTTTATCGAGAGTGGGCCAAGGAACAAAAAACGCGTAGCCATCGTGCCTCCTGTGGACGGAGAAATCTTATTGATGAAAGAGGCCAGAGGAGAATGTCAAGAATTGTGCGCGAAAACAGAAAGGTAACCATGACACAAATTACTGCTCATTACAACTCAGATAGCCAGGAAACAATATCAGAATGGACAACTAGTCGCACCTTGGCTCAAAAGAATTGGACCATTGAGGATTGGAAAAACAGGATTGGCATCGTGTTGATGGAAGTCTTAGAATATGGCTTAGCCATGAAGTCATGGAACGCTTTATGTCTGGTGCGGGCTTTGCAAATTGGTGGAGGCGGAGTAATGATGTGATAATGTATTCTTGGTATGAATTGGGTCCTCTAAAATCTGTATACGGTCGTTTGAACGCCAAAGCATACATAAACAATGTTAAAGATTAAATTCACGCTTTCATGCTCAGTTTATCCGCACGCAGATGGGAGAATGCACCAGATGGTTCGAGGAACATGATAGTGAGTTCTCCTTGATGAAGTGACCGGTTCAGTCCACAGATCTCAACCCATTGAACATCTTTGGGAAGAGTTGGAAAGAATTGTTCCCTCCTTGCCTATACCTCCATCGAATCTGCGGGAATTACGTGAAGTTCTCATGTCTGCATGGGCCAACAATCCTGTTGAACGTTTTCAGCATCTCCTTGAATCAATGCCCAAACGAATACTGTCGGTTTTTATGGCTAATGGAGGTTCAAAATGCTAATATACGAGTGTACCTTATAAAGTGGCAGCCCCGTGTACAATCAGTATAAGATAATCTAAATTGTCATATAGACGTTAATATAGTATATTAAAAATTATGAAAAGGACTTATTATCGATAGAAAAATCAATGATGTACATGTAGAGAAATATGCTTAGAATAGTTTCCAATGAGCCGACAGAATTTAGCTCTCATTCACTTAGCGTGCGTCCTAGGAAACCAATAGCTATTGAATTCTCAGCAACACAATGTGAAAATCCGATTCGAATACACGAAGAGCGGAGAAAGGCGCATGGAGATGGAAAAACAGGGGAAAACATTTGCATAAACACCGATAACATCAAAGAACGGAGTTAGTCGTCCTAAATGAGATTCTCAACGGTTTTCAGTTTTTCGGTGAGAAACGTCATAAATACATCGAATATTCAGCGAATTATTTTGAAAAATTTCCACAGTAAAATATTTACCAATAATTCCCCATTTTGTCTGCAGATACGGAATTATTGTATTCAGGTATGTTGTTTATCTATGAAGATTTCTTAAGAAAAATATTTTATTTTGAAAGCGACATTGAGAAATTGTTTTCAAAATAATCTTCAAACCAAAATGTTGACATACTTTAGTTCTGGAATAAACCCATACAGTTCGAGCTCACCAAAGTGATTTGCGTATTTTTAAAACGAAATATATATCTAAAAATACATGTATATATACTATTCAAAATTATATGCAAATTAGCGCCTGTGATTTTAGGATGCATAGGAATAAAAACGATGGTTTTTGGACGCTCCTTTATTATGCGATGACATGAAGTTAATGGTTCATGTGTTTCCCAATGTGAAAATCCACTTATCCGTTCCATTCAAAAGCATAATTAAAGTAATTTTACTCATGTCTTAAGACATTTTCATTTGACTAGGATATCATATTTTTAGATATTTCAATAAAATCTAGATATCCGTTGTTCCAGATTCTATTGTGAGATTGGTTTCATGGCATTAACTTTGTCCTTGAGGTCCCACAAGAAAAAACCAAGCGGCGTAAGATCAGGTGAGCGTGGTGGCCACTGAATCGGTCTTCCTCGGCCGATTCTCTGATCTTGCAGTGCTATTTTTGGGTGATCCTTTTATTGGATTTTGGAAATTTTTCTTTTCGTTTTTTTCGGAATCTGATGCTGAACAAGTTCGATTTAGAAAGTCGTGTCTCTCTTAAGGTTTAGAAGATACGATTTGCATTTGTCCTAATTGCATAGTTGAAATCAATCTGAGTTTACCATCAGGTAGGTCACTTTCAACTTTTTTCATAGTGGAATTTACATATTTCAAGTCTGTTTACTGCCAACCGACCCCACAGTTTATCTGAGATAATAACCTACTCTCTTTTGTTACGGGTCATAGATATTGCACAAGGAAAAGAGTGAGTTAGGATATGGTAAAACCTATCAGGAAAAAAAAGACAGTATCAACAAAGAAAGGTTTTTCTTTCCGATTTTCTTGTATAATTTAACTATTTTTTTCTTCTACTACTTTGTATTATATTTAGTAATTTTATTAAAAATTAGTAATTGTTTATTGATAATTTTTTATATTTATTATAAAATTTTTAAGTATTTTATTTTTAATATTTTAATGAAAAATTTTTAATGTTTTTTTAAATATTTTAATATAAATGTTTAAATGTAATTAATATTTAATTTTATTTATTTTTATTTTAATTTTTTTAGATATTTACATGGAATTTTTTTTTTTAGAAATTTTGTTTAGTTTTAATATTTTTTCAGAAAATTTTTTATATTTAATTTTTAATTATTGAAAATGTTAATAATTTTTTTTTGATGTAATCCAATACGTCATCCATATTTCGAGTTGGGTCCCTGGATGAACCTGGATTAACGACTGCTGTAAGATGCCCATCCAATCGCTAGCCGTGCCTGATGTTGCGACGGCCCACCAGGCCACGGCCTCTCCCATAAGCCCATTTTGGGTCAAATTTCAATTTAATAAAATATCTAAAAAAAAAAATAAATAAAAATAAAAAAAAATCGGTTCGGAATATCTCTTTTGGCTGATTTGTGTCCCTTAAAAGGACCTTTTTTACTGCTTCATATTTGCGATTAGGACATGTCACTTGGTACTGAGCTAACAGAGGTTCTCCCATCCAAGAAAATACAAATTTAAGATATTAAAAATAAATCAAAAAGTTGCCAATAAAACATGAAAAATAAAATATAAATTTCCAATAAAAAGAAAAGAAAATATTAAAAATTTCCAAAATAATTAAGTAAAAGTAATTCAAAATTTCAATAAAATTTTAGAATTAAAATATTAAAAAATATTGCAATCTAATAATAATAATAATAATAATAATAATAATAATAATAATAATGTAACAACAACTGAGGGAAATAAGTCTGGACGGCTAGAATGAACGAATATAGGGTGTACAAAAAGTCTGGTAACATGGCAGATATCTCAAAACTGCTAGGTAGGCGAGATCTGATGAGTGTGGTTTATAGGGGGGTGGGGAATTCATTGAAGAACTCAAATTTGACCTTGACCCCCAAATTTAAGGTCATCCATTTGCTAACTCGAAAACTATTAAAGATGGAGAAAAATTTCCAATTGCTACCTTGTCGAGCAACACCACATTAATCTAAAAACAATTTTTAATCACACACTTCCCCTTGAAAGATTTTGAGAAAATGGGTGAGAAAGAGTCACTCAATGCCAGCTTTAGCTGGCCAGGTTGGCTGAGGTTTCTAACAAATTTGCATTACAGTGAAGCACACCATTGGGAAGGAGAAGGGGAGGTACACTCTTGAATGACTCTTATACAAAAAGTTTCAATAGTTAAAGCTGTTAAAAATTATGTAAATAATAGGAAACATAATTTTTCAAAATTCGGAAATTTTGAGACCTCTATGACACCTTCATAGCGAAAAAAATTATTTTTATATTTCCCCTGTACTAACTCATGGGCAAACATGGCTGCCATCTCCCTCATGGCCACATTATCCTTAAAGGCACTCTAATGTCGGTAACCTGACAACGCCATCTGTTGGTCAAATCCGAACAATTCTTGGAAAAAAAACCCGACTGCATTTCAATCGTTTCTGTGCAAACAGAATCTTTTTATCTGCATTCGTATGGGAATTATTATTGAGTTTTAAAGTTTTTCGTCACTTTTGGATCACCCTGTAAACTTCAAATTAAAATTTACTCAGAAAGATTAAAACTATTTATTAATAATACAATTTATTTTGCTAATGCTAGATGATGTTCAATGAATTTTTGATTTTAAATCCCTTTCGATCAAACTTTCAATCATCTGCAACTTATACATAATCGCTTAAATCCAGAAAATAATCACATTTTTTTTAGTTCTTTCTTAGATCTTAACCGCTTAAATGATAAATTGAATCTCAAGAAATAAATTAAATTTTGACAAAGTAATTAAAAGTACTTCCCTGATTCTGTTCACTAAGAAATAAATAAAGTTTTCCCACACAAAAAAAAAGAAGAAGAAAGTGATCGATTTTTTTTTTCGTCTTTTAAATCGCCTGAACCAGTGGTTTTGGCAAACGGCTTCTTCTTCAGTTTTGCGCCCTGAAGAAGCGTTTTTCAATATTCCGCGTAGTCAGTTTGTAATTACTTCGTATACAATCTAATTCTTCATGGAACTATCGGCTTCCCATCACAACCAGAGCTGCTTTTGGGATAATCTTCTTTTCCCATATAGAAAGAGAAAATAATTTATTTCGTTTCTCCTACAACGTCTATAAGCCACGGTCTAATCACATCTCATGTTCCGAATAAGCTCCTTATGTATTGATTTCCGACTTTATTTAAGAATGGAAAGAATGACTGCAGTCGAGTCTATTGTTCTCCTTGCTAGAGAGGGTGAGACAGAATGAGAGAACGAATGAGAGACAGAGATTTAATGGGGAAAAAATGGGAGGAAAATGGCACGATTGTAAAGATAAAAAAAATCTTAAGAAGAGAAAATTTATAGTATGACAGAGATATATCAAAAAGTTCTTCTTAGAAAAAGTCTTACTTTTTATTTCAGATAATTCCAAATAGTTTAAATATTTCATGATAGAGAAAAGAAAATAGACGACTTCAAAACTTGAAAAAAAAAAATAATAGAAAATTTCTATAAAATGTATTATTGATCTAAGGAGTTTAAATGATTAACTTTAAATTTAAATGTGGGTAGTCTCCTTTTAATGGGGAAAATCGTAAAATTAAAATTTAATAAAAACAAAAAAATAAATAAAATAAAATGTACTTTAACAAATTTTTAACCAATCGTGAACAAAAATCTACTTTCTGCTGTAAATTTATGTAATTAAATTTTAAAATTAATTAATGCTCTCTAAATTCCTCATTATATATTCACTTACGCAAGACCTGCAGTTATATTTTAAAATCGATTTCCTACATATTATAAAAAAGAACTCCCTTTTCATCTACTAGGTAGTTATTACATATTTTTTGTACCATTGATTTTCTAAGATCATCTAAGGGCATACATAGCTAAAAACAATATGTTAACAAACTTAACAATCTTAACAAACTGCATTGCAGTGGAATAATTGAGGCAGAAAATATTCAATAAATATCTAGTGGGAGAAAAGAAAAATCATTTTTAATGATATAAGGTAGATATACCAGTAATTGACAGATTAAGACATTACTGTGAAAAGAAATTGTATACGTAAATCAAATTGCGTTTTGAATCTTTTCTAGTTATACCATTAAATTGTAAATATAATGCAGAATGTGCCAACCTCTAAACAATTATTATATCTTTAAAACCTATTAAGTCATTAAATTTTTTCCAAACTAATGCATGAATCACCAGTAGTTGACAGTTAATGCACCAGAAGTTGACAGGCAGTTTCACCAGTAATTGACAATATTTTAATAACACATTTTTATTATAAATTTTTACAAAAAAATGACAACATTCAAAAGTAGCTGATGAAATCAAGCATTATTAAGAATGTGTAAAGTTGTTCATATAGATCATTTATCTTTTTTCCTTTGAAATAATAAATAAAATCAGTCCACTCCCATGTAGAGTGCAAGGACCATAGACAATGAAGGTGTTTTCCAGTACTGCAATATCATCGGATCTTGGCCAACAAATTCTTCGTAGAAAAACTTGATTTTTGACAATTGTTCTCCTACTTACAAAATTCATTCAATTCATCCTATGTTACTTCTTATCATAGTAAAAAGAATACAGTAGTAGTTTTCTTCTTGGAAGCTAACCTGTCCTGGGCTATCTGTTGATCGTCTCTGTGACAAGATTCAGGACCAAGAAAAAAGAATCGGCGAATAGGGCGTAGAAGATTTATGTCAAAATGGGTGGTCTAGAAATTGATAGTCAAGTTCCTATAATTGATACAGCTAGGTCGATTACTGGAAATTAAGAAGTTACACTTAAAACCATCATGTTTCCTTTATTATTAACCTACAGGGTGATTTAGTCAATTTCTGACCATTTCATTAATGTTTACAAACTTGTAGGCAGTTCGGAGTTTTTATTCCCGTGGAAAAGTCTTGATGATATGTTCAACGTGGCCACCACGAACGTTTTGAACTGCTCGCAGCCGAATGGTGAAGTTGTTCATGACTCTATCCAGGATTTCTGCATCCACAAGGGTGCAGCAGTCGACGATGCTTTGTCGCAGCTGGTCTAGGGTTCTTGGTGCTGTAGTGAACACACTGTCTTTAAGGAACCCCCAGAGATAAAAATCACATGGGTTTAGGTCAGGACTTGTAGGGGGCCAAAGAAAGCCACCCCCGAATCGATCTGGATACCTGTTTGAAATGACACGATTTCCGAATTTCTGATTGAGAAAGTCTAGCACTTCATTAGTGGTGTGAGGGCTAGCCCCATCCTGTTGAAACAATTGATGTCGAAGCGGTATACGCCTCCTTCGCAGCTCGGGGATGAAGAACGTTTCCAACATGTTAAGGTAAGCCTGTGACGTTACGGTGCCCTCAAAAAAGATCGGACCAATGATGCCTCTTTTGGAAATCGCGCACCAAACCATAACCTGTCGTGGAAGAAGAGGTGACTTATGGATCTCATGAGGGTGCTGGGAACCCCCAAAACGAACCTTGTGTTTATTAACGTCACCTGACAGATGGAAGAAGGCCTTATCTGACACCCACAGGTTGTCCACAATGTCCTGATTGGCTTCCATTTCTGCTCCAAACTCCACCGCAAATTGTTGTCGCTTCTGTCTTCCAGTGTCTGTTAACTCCTGATAAACATGGATCTTATACGGGAACAAGTGTAAATCCTTTCTCAAAATTCGCCACGTCGTGGTATGCGACAGCCCTTCTTCAATGGATAGGCGGCGAACAGATTTTTTGGTAGAGGAATCGGCCAACCTTGTGCGAACATTTTCGACAACTTCGGCCATTCGAACAAGATCTTCGCTCCCGCCTTTTTTCTTGCCTTTAACACATCCAGTGGCACGAAATTGCTTGACAAAATCCATGATTGCTTGCCTGCCTGGTGCGTCTCGACACTTATACTTCTTCCGGAACTTTCTTTGCACGGTTACAGGTGATTTTGTCTCGAAATACCATTCCACAACCTTGCATTTCTGCTCTGTTGATAAAGCGAGCGCCATTTTTCAACAATACGATTTTCATGCAGCGCCGTTGCAACAATACAAACTCCAACTATTTAAAAATTCGATATGGTGCTCATATTCTTTCAATTGTTTATCTCTAATGCACGTCGTTCGAGTGAAATGGTCAGAATTTGACTGAATCACCCTGTAGATAGAAAAACAAAGAAATAATGTTACTTTATTTATTGTTTCACCTTCATTCATTGTTGTAGTGGTAACGAAAAGAATAAAGGGAATTAGTCATGGTGGCCGAGAGGGCTGGGGCTTTCCAGTTCTCGAGTTCATCGGGTCGCGGGTTCGAAATCCCGCCGTGGGCATGGATGTTCGTGTTTATCCCCGGAATGCTTAAAAAGAAAATAATCATGTTGAATTCTCGGATTGTGTTCAGATATTAGACATGTGAAAGGGTGCAAAATGAACTAGCTGTCGATGCGAACATAGAAACATAACGAAAAAAAAATTAAGGCTGTTGTAATAACATAAATTACCATCACGCGTCGCTAATTATTTACAGCCTGGTACTTTTATTGTTTAACATCTTATACCATCTAATAACTGCACTGTTTGTTTTTTTACATAAATTCTTTAAAAAATTCCATAAAAAGGTTTACACAGATGGTTTAAGATGAAGTACTTTTACTTTCCTTTATGATTTTTAATGCACATTAATTTAAGGGGAGACCAATTAAAGTGCTGCCTGCCTCTAAAAGTAGACTGGCTGAAGAGACGCATTTGAGTATATTAATTTTTGTTTGAGATGAGGTTTGCTCTGAAAGACGTTGGTAATTATTCCTGTTCTTCAGAATGATACACGGTAATTTGTGTAGAGTTTTTGAATCGTTGGACCTGGGAAGAAAGTATTTTCATCACGTCAGGAGTTATCTGACTATGGAGATAACCCAAAAGAAAAATACAAAATTAGTTAAAGTGTGTAAAGTGTTGTTGGTGGGTGTTCCTAACAGAAGATTTGATAAACACGATGAAGTTGATTTGTCAGACCGCGCCTTAGTGATGAAATTTGGTGTACATATAAAAAGAGAATGCTATCGCGGCGCCAGAAGTCATTGCTGATGCCTTGTGGCCTGCGACGCACGGTTCAACGTTTTGAGGCAACATGTCATTCGGCTAGGAAGAGGGAGGAAACCAGTGACAAGTTGTTGAGTAATCAACTTGTAATGCAAGCGGAACGTGCAATGTTTCTGACATAGCAAAATATTCAGATTATAGCGTTCACAACAGATTTGCAAGAAATTTGAAATTCGATATGGCGCTCATATTCTTCAATTGTTTATCCCTAATGCACGTCATTCGAGTGAAATGGTCAGAAATTGGCTGAATCACCCGGTACATTCTATATCACATTAGTTCGTTTTTTTAAACACAGAAATTATAAATAATTGACAAATTATGTCAACTACTAGTGACACTACATATCTGGGTTCTAGTAGTTGACGGTGGATTAAAAGAGTTAACACATTGGTCATCTGAAATTCTGTTACTACTAGAAGTATTGTCCACTGATCACGCAAAAAGGTTCACGTAAAATTAATAAAAAAAACTGCAAAACATTCCTGAAATAAATTCAAATAATCAAACTCTCCCTAGTGGTTCATTACAAGGTTTTTTTCGACTCGGTAAGGCATTGACCAATCAACGTGTGTTTGCGGCCATAATATGGAGCAAAGTTCCTAGTTTTTTAAGCCTAATACATTTTTTAATACGAGGTGGCAACACCAGTCCCTTTTCTTGCCTTGTTACTTTATTAAAATCCTGTAAATCGTGAATTGTCAATTACTGGTACACTGTCAACTACTGGGGAGGGGGGGGGGTTCTAGAAATTTTGGCGTCGACTACAAAGGTCATTTTGCGCCTTTGTACACAAGTTATAACAGTACGCAGCCCGGGACAAACACAAGCATCCATGCCCACGGCGGGATTCGAACCCGCGGCCAGGCGGACTCGAGAACTAGAAAACCTACGCCCTAGCCCTCTCGGCCACCTGGCCGGCGTCAACTACTGGTGCATCTACCCTAATAACTCACTGAGGTTTTAAGTATGAAGACAATTTTTTTCCGTCTCCATTTATTGCTTTTATATATGGTCTTTCCTCATAGTGTTTCCCCTCCGTTGGATGTAAACAGGTGCAAACGCGTCTTTTCAATCTTCTGCACCGCGTAGACTATCTGAGATCTGCTTTAAAATCCCTTCCGAGCGTTTCAAGACATCCACTAAGATTTCAAACGAGGAAATAAGGGAAAACTTTCAAGTAAGATTTCATTTTGCCTTCTTTAAATTTTTAGCAATGATTTCAATTATATTCCATATCAAATTTCAGATATTTAGTATCTCTAGCCTGGCCTATTTAACACACCAAGTGGGCAAAGAATACCTTCCCGAGTGCATGATGCCTACGATAAAATATAGAGCAGGCAGCATAATCAAATGGAACTGTGGAGGGACGCTTGAACAGTGAAAAATACTCGTATTTGTGGTGGAAACGAATCTGCAAACTTCGCTTACAAAGATTTATGGCGTCACAAACTTGTAGAACAAGTCACCTCCCTATGTCACACTTCTGCAACCATCAAAGAAAATGGATTGAACTGTTAGGTTGGGCTGCTCAGTCAGCAGATCCCAACCCAATGAGTATCCTTGGGATATTCTGAAGCGCAAAACAAGGGAACACAGCATCGTATCAGAAAAAGGCTTGAGATGCGCGCTCTAACAATTCTAATGAAGAGTATGACTAAGAAGATACAAGATATTATTTGTAGCTACCTTAATAAATCGAAATATTGACCTATCAAATATTAATTACAAAAATAAAAATTTAATTTAAACAAATTTTTAGTTTCACTTTTATCCAAAAGTGAATTTTCCACGTTGATTTTTATAGTGTGCCTGATACATTTTTATAACGTTATTCCCAAGGAATATTTTAATACATAAACGAAATTGTAATGGTGAAAAGATATTGCGAATTTCCTAATAGATAAGTGCTATATAATAAAGCGATCGCAACAAAAGAGAAGGGCCTTCAAGATCTAAGCTCTGCAAATTAAAGTTGCATAAATACGAGGGTTGGGGCAAAAGTCATGGCAACTATTTTTTTTCTTGAAGATACCAGTCCGGTTGGAAAATGTGACATATACAGACGAAAGGACAAGGTGTTAACTACATGTGTGGACAATGAATAGCATTGAAATATCGTAACACACTAATTTATTACGGTAATATACAGGGCAATATGGCCTTCACTGGTTGACACACGTCCTTGCTGAAACTTTCCTACCCACCGTGCTACTGCACGGTATGGTAGGGCATTATTCCCAAGGGCTTCCACTAATTCACTGTGACATTCCATCGCATTTCTCCCTCGAAGAACGGCTATTTTGATGTAAGCGCGCTGCTCAACACGGGTTACTTCCATCTCGCACGACACTCACCAACTAACTGATTTCACAGCCCTCGCTGCGCTACTACCAGCTATCACAGAGCCATCTGTTGTTCTGCATACGCACTATGCCTGCAGAACTTCCACACGACACATATACGTTTGTGATCCGTTCACATATCTACAAGAAAAAAAATAGTTGCCATGACTTATGCCCTAACCCTCGTATAATGCCAACTGAAATTTTCATGATTTTCATGCAATATGTAATCCAACAATAAAGTAAATAAACATATGACTACCATGGATTATTTTTTACCTATTCCGCAAATATAACAATGATTATTTGAAAAATAAAAGAAATAACTCGCATTTTATGATTTTGTCTGTTGCAAAATATAAAACCAATTACAAATTTTTATGATACTTAATGTCTTGGACTGTCCCTTATGTAAATGCACTTGAAAAGTAATCATTTATTAAGAATTAAATTTGCTCACTTTTACTCTTGATGGGAAGAGGTAAACCTCTGAGTGAATATGAGAAGGTGAGAAACAGCCTTAAGGGCCATCGCGTCAGTATCAAGCCATCAAGTGAGAAACCTTCGAAATTAACTTCTCAGAAACGAACAGTTATTCGGGAAGTGCGCATCAGTAAAACAACATTAAGGACAATCTATCAACTTGCTGATGTTAATGTCTACAAGTAAACCCTCTCCAGGATTGTTCTTGCCACAGGACATTTAAAATACAAGAAGAAGAAAAAGTTACTTAGGCTGACACCTACCCATTGTGAAAAAAGATTAAAATTTGCCCGTGAAACAATGCAGTGGAAGGACAATTGGCAAACAGTGATCTGGAGCGATGAATAAAAGTTCAATCTGATGGATGGCAGTTTTACTGGCATGACTTACAGCGAGATGAAGAAATATGTTCCAAACTTCAACAAAAAGGTAGAGGTGTCATGGTTGGGGCAGCGTTTTTCATGGAACGGAAAAACTGACATTACATTTGTAAGTGGCCGAATAAATGCTGAAAAGTATCAGACTTGTTTGGAAACACATCTTTTGCCATTTGGAGAAGATATTGGTAGTCCTTCATAGACGTTTCAACAGGACAATGCCCCTGTTCACAATGCTCGCATTGCATTTCAGTGGTTTGTGGATAAAAGTGTTCGAGAAATGGAATGGCCTCCTTATTCCCCGGATATATACCCAGTAGAGAATCTGTGAGGGTTGTTAGCCCGTGATGCTTATAAAGGGAAAAACAGTATGATCCAGTCAGTGATTTGAAGCAAGCAATTGTAACCAGCTGGAGAAAGATTGAAATTTCATGAGAAAATTAATAGAATCAATGCAACAATCTGATCGAATTTTCAAAGTTATTTAAAAATCTGGTCGTTTTATTGGCTAATAGAAAATGTGGTTTTATGTCTTTGCAACAGGCTTTATTTTTGCTTTATTGCTTGATTACATAGAACATGGAAATCATGAAAAAACTATGCATCAATGCGCATCTGATTTATTAAAATTTTCAATGTGGGGCAGAGATTTGTGTTTCCTTTCCTTCGTTTATCTTTTGGATTTTCATGTTAGATATTCTTAAATTTCCTTCGCAATAATAGCTAACAATTAAAATCTGAAAATACAGTAAATTTTATCATTGCTGTTTTGTTTCATAGGGCGCTGTTAGCAGTCTGCTCAATGATAGAAGAACTGAACGTGTTCAATTTAGTCTCACGAGTAGAGAAAAGGTTGTTGTTGTGAGTGCTCTGTCCTTAGACAGGTCCAGTATATACTAGGGAAGTGAGTGTAATGCGGTGGTTTTCCGTTGCCTTCCGCATGATGAAAGGATGATAATGAAATGGGACAAACATAAACATCCATACCCTCGGCGGGGTTCGAACCCGGGACTCGCTAGTTTCGAGAGCGGAAAGACCTGCGCCTTAACCCTCTCGGCCACCGAGCCGGAAGAGGATAGGTAAGGAGATAAAATTAATCTGGAGAACACGAGATGTAAACAGAGTGAAAGAACTCTAAAGAAGCTCTTAAAATGTTAATTTTCAAAAAAAATGTCTTGAGAATGGGCGTGCATATCTAACAGGTAGAAAGCAAGCATGTACGGGCGGTATGAATTTTTACCCGCTCCAAAAAGTATCGCTAGGATCCGAGAGACATTCGTAAGCGGACTCTATTTTAAAAAATAAAGAAACACTGCGAACTACAAGACTATGGAGAAGTCGGTTTCTTAAAGATGAAATTTTGTTTTTAATTTTATTCTCGATAAACAAAGGAACGGCGTTTCAGCCAATATTTAAAATTAGTGCTACAAATGAAAAATATTCAACAGAAAGCGCTAGTTTTGCTCGACACATTCATTCCATGTAGTATTTTTTTGATATTTTTATATATTGCTTTTAATGGCACGTGAATCTCACCTATGCGTCATGTTGAGTCTAATTGGTTAATTTCCACTGACATCAAGCGAGATATCAATACGTCAGTTTCGAAGAGCCAGCCACGTTTGAAATCAAGTTCAATTTTACAGTTTTGCCCATGAGAAATGAAAATCTTTCGTTCTGGCAATTCAAAAAGGCCAGACTTGGAATAGCCGCCGTTCAAATTCCGGAAAACTGGACTTCAATTCAACCCGAAAGATCTCGTTTTGGTTCATGGGTTGTTTCTTAAGATTAAAATTTTGTTTGATGCGTCATTTCATTTCGGCCGGAAAGTTTCTGCCAAACCATCTCAACTTTAGGAAAAAAATACGTCATTTATCTGGAAATCTAATTTAATTTTTGAACAAAATTGCTTCTGATAAATCTGGCAGACCAAAACGGTCGGATTCATGGTGCAAGATGTATTTAAAAGACATGAGAGCTTACCTCGATGAGAGTTGACCATGATAGTTGATAGCAATAATCAGAAGTGTCTGGATGCTTATGGTAAGAACTTTGATCGCCTCTTGTTATTTATAGAAGAGACCAATGAGGGATTATTGACCAACAGGATGAGCCCCGCCGCACAGGTCCCTGGTAGTCCTCCATCTTCTTAATGCAGTTTTAACGGCATTTGGTGCGAGCACTTCCAACTACTCAGACCTGATCCCGCCAGATTTCTTTCAGCGTGGTCGTAGCATTGTCTACGACTAAAATCCGATAGACCTGGATGGTTTAAAGAGAAAATCACCGCAGTCATTCAAATCATCACGCCGGAGATACTAGGAAGCAATATCCGTTAGATATGAATTTTCTCTTGTGCGCAACGGTTTAAGAAAATTACTGTGTCTGCAAAATGCCAAACAATAAAAACCAGAATTCTGGATCATATTGGTCAAATTAATGCTGTTTTTTAATAATGCTGTGCTACATTTCTAGGGCAAAAAAGAGATTTCTATGTACTAGAGATATCGCATGTGAATAAAGCTCGTACAGTACATGTAACAGTGTTACCCCTATAATGAAACAGCCCTCATAGAATTATAGTGGATATATTCTTTTCCTCCTTTTTCCAGATATGGCTTTGATGAAGGAGGAAAGGATCGAGGTCATTCTTCTTGTTGGTGGCTATCGTTGACTCTGAGAAGATTGTTGATCTACACCATCTAATGGATAACTGCGAAAATTATTATCTATATTACTAAAACTCTTGCGTGTATCTGTAATTCTATATCCTCCTAGACGGTTTGAGCTAGCGACTTGAAATTTTCAGGGCAGGCTTATCAATAAAGGACCTGCTCTATCGCCAAAAATCAGCCCCCTACGACCCCCCCCCCTTCCCCACTTTTTGCTTTTGCTTTGTAATTCCCCTCAACAGATGGCGCGGGCGGGCGAAGCCGCGGGTAACAACTAGTTATAATTATTACTTTGAGTAATTCTGTAAACTACCAGTGTAAAACTACCTCCATCATGCACGTTTACACAATTAATCTCAACGTTTCATTCAATTTCCAGAAACAATTTATATCTTACGCAGGTGAACTGTAAAACAAAGCGGAAAGAGCTTTGCTTATTTCTTCAAGAACCAATAAAAAAGTCGATTTCAGAGGGAAAAAAAGTGAATTGGCGAAACGAACTCTTAGTGAGTGGTCGGCCAAAAAGAACACCATTTTTTGCACATATATTTAGTTGACAATTAAGAAATAGTGAACAACAAAATGAAATTAGCAACGTAAAACAATTGGCCTTTTACAATGGTTACGATGAAGGATTCCTGAACCAGTATACCACGGGCACATACAACTGAAAAGTAACCCTCAACTGCAACAACATTAAAAATTTATATGCCAAAAAGCAGAAATTTAGAAATTGCAATGTTCTTCCTGCTCTAATTATTGTATTGGCTTACTTGGAATCAGATTTAAAGAATCCAAAAACTACATCAAAATTTGCAGAAAAATTTCTATAAAAAATACAAATTCGGCAATCTAAAAGAAATATTGTTACATGAAATCATCATAAAAGACTAACAAAAGTAAAATTTTCGATTTTTTTTTATTTATTTAAAACCAACCATCCAATTATCAAAAAAGTGCTTAAACTTATTTTCATTTATTTAACACATCTGGGTAGGGGACAGATACACCTCTTCAGGTTTCGTGGCATGAATGTATAGAAGAAACTCACATTTTTTCACTTACATCTAAGGATTTTGTAAAGATGACGCTTGGGCGAACATGCCTGTTGAAGTGACGTATGAACGGGGCCATTGTTTTCAGTACTGAAATAATATAGCCTCAAATGTACGGCCTGAAATAATTACGTGCACTATTGTATGAAACGGACTTTTTAAGGGTTTTGCAGATCGAATCCCATTTTTCTTGGTAGGATGAATAACTGATTAGTATGGGAACTTCATCTAGGCTCTTTTATTCCAGCTTTTTTAATAATTGATTACAAGAACAAATAATGCAAAAAGAAAGACTAAAAAGCACAAAATAAAAAGAAGTTAAAAATACTTTTTAAGATAAACGCTTTAATGTTTTTAAAAACATGCACTTATAAAAAATAATTTTTTTTAACTTAAAATCATTTTGAATATACAAGGTGATTCACAATGAGTGTAAAAAAAAAACTTCCAATTAAGTATGGCAGAAAATTAGGTACAAAAATCAAAACAGCTCAAAGCTTTTTTAGTGTAAAAGCAAATAGGTAGACAAAACACGTTATGAACTTATAATTAACATTTAATTGAGAAGCGTAAGAGAGTGTAACAAGTGCTCAAATGTGCCCCCCTGGGCCTGAATGCAAGCACGACACCTACGAATCATCTAATTATAAACACGAACTATGGCAACGATATTGGCATTTGATTGGCCACATCAAACATACGTTGGTGTAACTAACTGTTCACGACTATTGATCTGAACAAACAAGTGATTATCAATTATTAATAGACCGTATTTTGAGTTTTGTATGGTAACTATATGTATGATTTGCTATTACACTGATAAAACTTTGATCTGTTGTAATTTTGTACTTAAGTGGAATACGAATTATGTTCATACGACATTTTTTGCTCAACCTGATCTCCCCAACAAAATGTCAAAGCCTATTGTGAATCACCCTGTATAGAATTATTTGAAAAATCAATTTAATACATTAATGAATTAATATTTAAAAGGATTATATAGCTAAAGATAATTAAATTTAAAATCACTCCAAAGGATATTCTGTATATTCATTAGAATCATTTGAAATTCATTTAATAAAATGATTCTATGTTCAATGATGCCCCAACGTTTTTATTTTTATTCAAAAAATATTAATTCTAGATAAACTAATTTCTTCTTATTACACTGGTCAACACATATTTTGCCTCCAATCATTTAAAAGTCATTTTATGGTAAATTTGTTGCACTGATTCCGAATATGAGATCAGTTCTTTCAAATTGGCTCTAGTTTTTGAGATATTTAATATAGTTCATTTTCTACGTTTCAACGTGTATATTTATCCAGTAGAACTGCAACTTTGACAAACGTAGGTTTTCTGGACTAATTTGAGTGTGCTGATTCCATATCTGAACTCCATATTTTTCTATCACGTCAGGATGTTAAGTTTCAGTGGTGTAAAACAGTCTCCTGATGTCAAATTTAAACAATGGCTACCATTAAAATATAAACTATTTTTATAACTCGAGATCTTGACGTGATAGGGAAATTTGGAATTCAGATTTGGAATCAGCACGCTCAAATTAGTCTAGAACACCTATCTTCCCCGGTACCAAAAATGTTGTTGACCAGAGCTATTGGTAGTCATTTTATTATGTACACAACTGTTTTTGCAGATTACAAAAAAACTAGAGCCAATTTTGCATTTTCACAGTCATATTCGTGTTCAGCACATTCAACTCATTAAGAAATGGTTATTTTCATATCGGAGGCAAAAACGTTTTGAAAATTTGTTGCCCAGTGTTATTGCAGCAGGGTTGCCAATTTAGTAGATTTTTTGGCCGACGTTTCAATTGTTGTGCATTGTTATAATAAAAGTTAAACAATGCACAACAATTGAAACGTCGGCCATGAAATCTACTAAGTTGGCAACCCTGTATTGCAGTCTTCATTTAAAACATTAAAACTTTTTTTTTTTAAATTTTAACTCAGTTTTTTTAAATTTAAATACGGTAATCATATTCTGTTCAACCATTCCAGCAATAATTTTACTCTCCATGTAAGGAAATATTTTTATGTAACTTTCATCTCTCCACAATTCTTACAGTGCTCGTCATACGTAACTTCAAGACTACTAAAATAGTAGTCAGACTTTTTCAGATACGTTTTATATAATTTTACTCTCATTCTCTTTTGTAAATCCTCTTGTCTTGTGATAAACGGATATGTTTTCTTTTCGGTCAGCGATTTGTTTGGTTTTCTCTTTTATCATTTTATTCATTGGATGTCCCTGTAATATTTTCTGTTATTGGTCCACACTTCTGTAATTCCATTCTCCAAACTCTTTGCTTCCTCTGTACCTTGATTCTGTATATAAAGGCTTGCAAGCCTCTTGTTGCGTTATAGAAACTAGTGGACAATAAACCTCCTCATCGAATCCAACTCACTCCTGGAGTCCAACGCCTAATTGCTGAAAGAAACAGGACCCGTAGACTATGGCAAGGCTATCGTGAAACTTGGCTCAAAACCAAGTACAACAGGCTAGTGCGAAGAGTCCAAAGGAGATAAAAGAGCTTCGCGACGCTAGATGGAATGACAAACTCAAAAGCTTGTCGGCTCGCGACAATTCCATTTGGAGTATGGTCAGAGCTTTACAGAAGAAGAAGAATAATACGCTTCCTCCACTCCGTACACCACAAGGTGACTATGTGCAAACAGATCAGGACAAGGCCCAAGTCATTGCAGATTCACTAGAAATGCAATTTGTTACCCCTATCAACAACAATCCCCAGAGCCAAATCATGTCTCAGCGTGTGGAAGATGGCCTTGTCAACTTTGATGAAGTCCCGCAGCATTTAACGAAGAACAACATCGAGGCCGGAGAGATCGCCACCATCATAAGTAAACTGAAAAAGAAGAAGGCTCCAGGAAGAGACAAGGTGAGCAATAACGCCCTTATTAATCTCCCAAAGAACTTTATTGACTATCTCACCAATATTATTAGCGACTGCTGGAAATTTTCTTACTTCCCTGCATCTTGGAAACAATCTATTGTTTTGAGTATCCCCAAGCAGGGGCAAAACCCAGCAATTTCCTCGAGCTACCGACCTATTAGTCTGCTCCCCTCAATGTCTAATGTTTTAGAGAAAACGATCCTCGTCAGATTCCAAGAACACTGTCTCGCCAATGATCTACTTCGGAAAGATCAGTTTGGCTTTTGTGCCGCCAACTCTTGTCAGATGCAGATATGGAGGCTCGTAGAAGACCTGAACAGCCCCTTGAACCTTTCCAGGTACTGCGGAGTGGTATTCCTCGATGTCAGTAAAGCTTTTGACCAAGTGTGGCAAGGGGGCCTTGTCTACAAGATGATTAGAGACTGGTTCCCTCCCGATTTGATTTTGATGGTGAAATCCTTTCTCACCGACAGGTCCTATCAAGCTGAAGTTGGTGAAAATCTATCCACGCCCCGTCTTGTAAAGGCCGGTGTCTCTCAAGGCTCTGTTCTCGGGCCCGTGCTATTTAATTATTTTCTGCATGATTTCCCGAACCCCAAAAATTGTAATCTACATTTCTATGCTGACGATACTGCCATTATGACTTGGGCACACAAGCCGACTCACGTTATCACTCGTCTACAGCACGCCTTGAAGATGTTCGAAGACTGGTTTAACTGCTGGAAGCTGAACCTTAATGTCGGAAAGTGCAAGGCCATGTACTTCAACAGAAAGTTCAAGCGTCCCCCCGATTCTCTTGTTCTATTCAATAAGAAACTTGACTGGGTAAACAACTACAAATATCTTGGCGTTATCATCGACTTAAGACTCTCGTGGAATCGTCACGTGTTCTACGCTCTGAACAAAGCGAAGAGGGCTAAGTACAGTCTCATAGCTCTCCTGGCCCGGAACAGCACCCTCAGCATCGACAATAAGTTACTTCTATACAAGTCGATTATTCGGACCATACTCCTCTATGGCATGCCTGCGTGGGCGACTATCTGTAGAAGCAGATGGAGCGAGCTACAGTCATTCCAGAATGTTACTCTGAGGACCATTGCCCAGCCTGACAGAAGGACCGTGAAAAACCAATCCATCCATTCAGATTTAAACATGGTCCACATCGGAAAATTTATACAGGACCTCCTTTTGATTATGGTGCAGAAGATGAAGATTCACGACAATGACTTAGTGACTGGAATACTGAAGAACTCAATGGATATGAAATGGCATATGAAGTATCGAAAACCGAGGCACATTCTTGACATCAACGTTTCTTTCCCTGACTACTGGAAGATGTGATAATCTTCTTTCTCCTTGTTTTTTTCTTTTTATTTCGTTTGTATTGTATTTTGTTTCTGACAATCGTCAATCTTATTTTCTTTTTTGTATAATATGGAAGACCGCTTGGGTTGGTTAGGCTTCTTGACTACCTCAGTGTATTTCATTTGGAATTTATTCTGGTTCGATGAGCTTTGTGAAAGGGCTGCTTTCGTCCCATCTGAAGAAATGTACACTTCACTGTTCAATTGTCGATTGTCTTGTTGTGTTATCCTTGATAAAGCCGGGAATAAATGGCGAAACTAGTTGGAAACTCTGTTGTCCCTCTGTTATACTGTAAACAATACTATGAACCCTTCTCTCACTGATGCTACTAAAATTTTTCAGAAACGAGACGAATATGGAAAAGAAAAACCCAGAAGGATGACCATCAGAATTTTCTGCTCGTTGCAGAAGAAACGTCGTAAAATGTGCAAAATCAAAAGCAACACCTACAGAGATTGTGAAAGACTTACACTTGCAAGTTTCAACCAGAACTGTTCAGCGCTCACATGCGAGTACTAACCAGCACGTGTTCCGATGTTGAGTGCGTAACTCGGAAACTACTCGTTGGAATTCGAGTAAAGTTTAACGGTATACACAGTTCTATGTACCCTATTATTCCCCCAAATTTCATTATCCTAGATTTTAAAGAACCTGAGTTATTAACTTGTTGATCTTGGTGGGGGCATTTTTATTTCTGTTCACATCTCAGTTAGCGTTCAAATTCGGACCCATGTTCATAGGAAAAATATTGTTCCACGCTACAAACTGTACGTGGTATTTCATTCTTGACCTACCTTTCTGAATCACCCTATATATATCAAGAGAAAATTAAGACCACTCCCGACAAAGCGACATAAAGATGCCAAAATTGCATGGACTCGCAAATATCTTGCCGATGCTAAATTGTGGGACATCGTGGTATTTAGTGATGAAAAAAACTTTAACTTTGATGGCCTAAGTTATTACTGGGATGACATTCGGACTGAACCTGAATAGTTAGCAAAGCTTGCACAAGAAGGGGAGTGCGGAGCATTTGGAAAACAAGATAAATCAGAACTAGCATTCATTGATGGACGAATAAACTCTACTATGTATCAACAGATGTTGGAGCAATAATTACTGTCAGGCGGATCAAACATCGGAACAGAAAATTGGATATATCGGCAAGATAATGCTACCGTTCACAAATCATCCTCCACAATGAACTGGTTTAAAGAACTAGTTTTCTCTTTGCCATTCAACAGCTTAAGGCAGAGAAAAGGCTTGTGGACTATGTGAAGACACCTGATGGTCTTCCTTGGGGTCAAAATCAGTCAAAATTGGTTCAGTGGTACGTGGTTTAGTGGTACCATTATGGTCCATTGGAAGCTTTCAATGCTAAGATAGCATGTAATTACTTACGCGTTACATTATCAATAGCTAATTTTTATTAGGCAAATTTTTTTCCAATAGCTAGTAGCCAATCGCTTGCTTCAACAGTATTTGCTTACGTAGAAACGCTTTAGCAATATATTATGAAGAAACAATAGACCCTTACACAGAAAGCTTCAACAATTGCCGCTCATTTCATTAAATGGAAATGCTTACAAATTAAAGGATTCTTATATGTTCGAATATACAGGGTGGTTTTGAATTGAGTGCAGATTTTTTGGGAGATGATAGAAGAGGTCCTTAGAAGTATTTTTTGTCATATGAACATGGGGTCCCCGCAGCTCCGTTTACTTACAATACTGCATTGAACAATCAAATGACACCGGGACGCAGTGTGCGTTGGTATGCCTAGATTATTTTATTTTAACAATTAACACAAGCAATCTACTGTAATAATTTTTAAAGTAATTGTTTGCAAAGAAATTTCAAGGTGCACGTGCTTGTTGCGGCAGCAGGTGACATCAGCGACCGTGCAAATCAACTGTTTCCACCCATCACAAGGCGTTGCGAATTGTGCTATGAAGCAAATGGCGGTCATTACAAACAATTACTGTAAAAGTCATACAGTAGATTGCTTGTGTTAATTGTTAAAAATAAAATAATCTAGGCCTACCAACGCACACTGCGTTTCGGTGTCATTTGATTGTTCAATGCAGTATTGTAAGTAAACGGAGCTGCGGGTACCCCATGACAAAAAATACTTCTAAGGACCTCTTCTATCATCTCCCAAAAAGTCTGTACTCAATTCAAAAACACCCTGTATAGAGGAGAATTACTATACTCTCCATTTAACCTTAGCAATCAGAGGCTTCCTTAGTCACATCATTTAACCCTAACAAAGAAAGGCTTCTTTAGAAAACAAATGCTTTCCTTTTTATCTTCGAATTCCTTTTAATTTTGGTTGCTTGACTTGTTATTTGTGTTTCTTTTTGCAATGTTTCTGAGCCTGGTTTTATAGTTTTGTCATCCTCATTTTGTATTTCTCATGGAATTTTCATTACTGCTTAAAGAAATTAAAAGACAGTTAATTTATTTTTAAATGTAAAGACTTTCCCAAAATGAGTTGAAATTTTAATATTTTAATAAAATACGTTTTTCATTGGAAAATTTATAATATTTTTGTATTATTAGAAAGTAAAAACATGGAGATGATGTGTGATACAAAACATCTGACAATTGACCGCCCCGGTATTGGTAGCACAAATTCACTCTTTTTAGGAAATTTTCCATAACGTGTTGACATAAAAATGCTGCTGGGAAATTTCGGCAATGTTGTGTCGAATTTCATCTTTGAGGTCTTCAATAGCTTTTGGTTTATTGACATAGACTTTATCCTGAAGATAACCCCAGAGAAAGAAATCTAACGGTGTCAAGTCACATGATCTTGGCGGCCAATTCACATCACCTCGCTGCGAACAGTTTTCTTAAAATCTTCAGCACTTTTGAAGTGAATTTTTACACTTTCTACGCGGTGTTCAATTGTGTAGTTTTGCATAATTTAACCTCAATGTTTAATAATGACGGCATATAACTCTGGTTGTATCACGGCAAATTCAAAATGTTAGTTCATTTTGAGACACCCTTAATTACGTTTACAAAAATACAATATGTGATTTATAAAATATATAATTTGAATATCAAAAGCTAGTTTTTCATTTAATTTATCTGAAAATTTTAGTGGTCTTAAAATTAGGACAACCACTGTATATTTCTTTATATACTGCATTTATGGCATTAACTTAGTAATCAATATCCTTATTATTATATATTATAATTAAATTAATTTTAACCTTTAATTTTGTATTACTTTTTGTTGTAGACTGATGATGCAGCACTGCTGATGACCGAAGGCCAAAACCGGTTTGCGTTTTAAATAAAAAAAATTTTCTTCTTTTATTATGAAGCTTTGCTATTACGATAGAAGTATAAACTACAGATGAATAATCTTATTAAAGAGTTTTGAAGTTAAAAATATTATCAAAACTTAAGTTCTAAATGTATATAATATTATTTTTCTAATATCAAAATGATTTTCTCCTGGCAATTTAGAATGCATTTAAACTTCTCTTAAAATCTTGACGTAATTCTCTCAAAGTAAAGGTTATCGGATGGCGAAAAAATCCATTGTGCCTCATAAAAATAACAGTTTATCTTACGAAATCGTTTACAAAATCCCCTAGTGATCTTAGATTTTTTTAAAAAAAAACATTTTCAGTGGTGGCTGTAACGCAATACGAATCTCTCGCCTTTCTTCCCTTCCTGTTGCGGTCGCAATCATAGACAGCATCCACCTGGTTCTCATCATTTCCTCTCCCCGGGTCATCAACGACCGGTAAGGGTTCATGAAAAATTCTTTGCCGAAGCAATAGAGGAAGAGTGTGCTCACTTCTTCCCATCATTTAAATGCAAAGAATTGTTAATGTAGTGACAGACGTCCAGCCTATTGCACTCCGCGGAAGAAAAACAGGCAGAACATGACGAGAAAACGGTTTAAATCTGATAAAGCCTTAGGGTATGTGGCATCTAAATAGAATTTCTCCCTCTGTGAAACATAATAAAGGATACATTCCCGAAGAAATGGTTTGAAATCTCTTAACCTTCCCTTTTAAATTACTAATTAAGTTTTAATTATATTTTAAACAACATTTACGGTATTTTATATATCTTGATGAAGAAACAGGTTCTTTTCATTAGCATATCAATTCCTAAAAATAATTAATAATTTCGAATATCTGCTCCAACGTAGAGCCCGATTTAGCCCAAATACTTTATCATCTTAAAAAATTACTATCAAACATATTTATAGATCACAAAAATAAAAAAAACGCGTTTTAATAGCACATGAGTATTCATTCCTTTAATTGCTTACTCAGCCATTTTACTGCACAATGAATTGCACATTTGTGAATCATGCAAAATTGAATAGGCATATGACATTGCCATGCAGAAATGTTTGCGTTCTGTACTTGAGTAATCCATTCATCTGATTATAAGGTTTGGTTTGTTTGGTATTAACGTCCATTTCAACTGCCTTGATCATTTCAGGACGGCGTTATAAGGGCCGCAAATTTTGCCTCGCAAGGGTTCTTTAACGTGCAATCGGCAAACGACTACACGGGACCAACGGCTTTACTTCCCTTTAACCTTAAAAATCCTCGTCGTCCTCGGCCAGGATCGAACTCGCGTACTTGGGCATAAGAGGCGATCACGCAACCACTGAGCCACCGAGGCCGATATCTGATTATAATGAGGAACGTGTTTGCATTTGGAAATTGGTCGTGGTCTAAGTTGGGTCTCGCCAAAGGAAACAGAATTTGGGTCTCGCCAGTCCTACTTTCCATGTTTGTTTGCGGATGCTTTAAGCTGAGGAATGTGGTGTGAGCGTGTCTCTGATTTGAATGGACGTGACTGTTAGGTCTGCTAGAGCGGACTTTCGAATGCGCCAATCATGAATCACGCCTGCAGGAGAAGAATCCTTCCTCCTCCCACCGTCTCCAACAGCCATGCATTGAAGACACCTTCCGTCCAACTCTCGACGCAATTTGGCAGAAGGATCACTTTCTCCTGAAGGCCCACTAGGCGATCATGCTCAAATGGTGAACGGCAACGAGTTCCAGGATATTCCACGATTTTTAGCAGTACTGAACAGCCTAAACAGAATCTGGTATTCAACCAGGCCTGGCAGATTATTTTATAGACCTGAAACAAGAACACTGAAAACGGGTTACTCCACAATCTTTTTGAAAATTTGTTTGCATTGTTAGGACATAAGCTGATAATCCTATTCAACTTATGAGTGCCCAGGATGCCAGATGGCGAGTGGAAAACCAAGTTTCAGTAAAGCACTATACCTTGTTCCTTGTATGAATGAACTGAAATCGAAATGTGCATATGTTAGTTTTACCATTTCACCGTGTCGCTCCAATTCACCATACGAAATAAACCCTTTCTCTTCGGATATTTTTTTCGTAGAAAATCAGGAAAGTACTGCTTGAATGCTATTCAAAAGTAACTTGTTATATTTGTAACTTGTTCTGATTTATTTTGAAAATATAATTTGTTTATACTGTTATTTCAATTATTTCACAACTGAATCCTAAATTTTGTGCTATGATAGCAGTGCCTTAGTGATAGCAATTTGACTTTCAGCATTTTCGCTCGAGTACTTGAATGTATCCGTGAAGACTATAATAGGTTTTCTAGATTCCATATCCAACATCTTTGAGGCCATTGACGTGCACTGTATGTACTGACTGGAGAATAGTACGACAAAAGTTGTGCGATCTATTCCACTTAGGATAAGAACTGAATTAAAGGCAAAATGTGGTTCAACAACTTACTAATAAAAAAAACGCCCACTCTATTTCTCCTGTAGATATAATAAAAGCAACTTTGAAAGTCTACAATACAGGGATGATTTGAACCTTCGCACTCCTGTCACGTATAATCGAATCTAATCTAACCTAACCTTACCTAAGAAACGAGTAGATTGTATTGACTTGCGTATGCTTGCAAGATGCCGCCACACTTGGACTGTTTATGAGAAGCATGCTCTTTCCACAAAGTTCGTGTATGCCCTTTCCGACGCAAAATATTCCTAGCTGAGAATAATTAAGCTGTGAAAATTTCTGAAGCAGTCGTCTGTAATACACTGAAGTGACAAACATCATGATCTCTATGACGTCCCTTTCTATTGAGCGCGATAAAGTGAACTCTTCCATTTCATCTTACAATGTGAGAACTCTAACCTAATCTGAAGAATAGGTGACAACAGGAGATTCCAAGATCGTGAGAAGGGAGAAAAGAGGAGTATGCAAATTTTCAGGTGTCGCTTGCATCGCGAAAAAAGGTGTATAAATAGACAGAGGGGTATCAGTGCTATCAGTTGGACTATTAGCAGTCTCTGAAATGTCTTGTAACGTGATTATGGTTACACGACAAGAATTATCAGAGTTTGAACGAGGAATGACGGTTGGATCTAGAAACATGGAATATTCCATTTCTGAAGTGGTGCGAGCAATCAAAATTCCTGGATCCACATGTCAAGAGTGTACACCATGGATCCACCATGGACAGAGCAATGACCGACCACGGCTGCTAAATGCTCGTGACCAACGACATCTGAGCAGAATGGTCCTTCGTAACGAACGCATAGTCGCAGACATATTCATTGGATCTTAGATGACTGGCAACACATAGCTTGTTCCGATGAGTCACGATTCAAGTTGTTGCGAGCTGATGGTAGGGTTCGAGTATGTCGCAGGCCCCATGAGGCCATGCACCCAAGTTGTCAAGAAGGCACAATGCAAACTGGTGAGGGCTCCATTTAGGTTTGGGGCGTGTTTACATGGCAGGATTTGGGTCCGCTGATCAACTTGGACCTACCATGGACTAGGAATCCTTATGTTCAGCTGCTTGGTGGGCTTCATGTGCCCTAACAACTGAGTGGCCAGATTATTATGACCACCTGATGCTTGTAGGCAAATTAGTTATGATTTCGCGTAAAAGTTCTTAGAGGGCAGACCATTAAAATAGAGATGCAGGTTGTTTACTACGACGCGGTTTAACAAACTTTGAAAGTGGGATGATTGTTGGCGCTCGGAGCTGTGGAGAGAGTATCAACAAAACAGCTGCATTCGTTAAATGCTCAAGAGTAGCTGTTGTTGAAGTGTTTAAAGACTGGACTGTCAGCCGGAAAACTGAGTGTGTAGTGGCCGTCATCTACTAGTCAATATTCGGGCAGAAAGGAGAGTGGCAAGACTGGCACAAGACAACAGAAAGGCAATAGTGCATCAAATTACTGAAGATCTTAATCAGGGTTCCTCTCAAATGCACTGTTCGGCGTTCACTGCATAGTATGGGATATGGAAGACGAAGGCCTGTTAGAACACCTTTGTTGTCTGCAGTTAACCAGATAAAACGTCTCCAATTCGCACAAGAACACAAGGATTGGACTGTCGAGCATTGGGAAAAAAAGACACATGGTCCGATGAATCACGTTTCCGGTTGCTTCATGCTGATGGCAGAGTGAGAATTTGGCGGAAAATGCATGAAAACATGGACCCCACATGCATGAGTACAACCCTTCAAGCTGGTAGAGGAGGGGGCGTTATGGTTTGGGCATGTTTTCCTGGCATGGTTTGGGTCCTTAATTCGTGCGGAACAACGTTGAATTGCACAACATACCTAAGTATCATTGCTGATCAAGTTCATCGTATCATGTTGATGGCGTATCCCAATGGAGAAGGCTTCTTACAACAAGATAATGCGCCGTTACCTTGCTTAGGTGGCCCTCACAATTACCAGATGTCAATCCAATTGAGCATTTGCAGGACGAAGTTGAAAGGACCATCAGGCAGCTGATTCCACAACCATCAAATCTCACACAACTGAACAGTGCTATTCATCAGGCATGGTGCCAGAATCATCGCATCACCTTTCAACATCTCGTGGAGTCAATGCCAAGAAGGCATAAGGTATATTGAAAGATAGTCTTCGAAAGAAACACCCTACACCAAAGCGGGCAGCTGAAATCCCGACGAAAGATCGCAGAAAGGGTCAGCGTATCTCGGGCAATGGTAAGTCGCATCATCAATGATAATTGGGGACTGGAATGTAGACGGAAGTCAAATGTTTACAAGTTTCTTCCATTCCACATCGCCGACCGCAGGATTGACCGCCTAATCGACTGTATCTTGGCCAGAAGAAACGGATGTTCGAGCGATAGATTTCGAAGATATCCCATTGAAGTTGCCGGATGCGGCGTCAATAGATTATTTCGCCTTGGGTTATTTAAACGAGCCCCAGCGGGCCCTTTCGCAGCGGAAGTTGCGATTAAGGCGATAGTCCGAAGGAAAGGCTTTTAGATCGAACACAACCCATGATGATGAATTAGGCTGTGTTTATTGCTCTATGTTCTGATATAGTGTTGGTTATTGTTTCTTTCTGCCCATACAGCAGTGCTTTAATGAGGGGGTAAATCACACCTGAAAATTATGATTTTTAGCATACTCCTGTAATAACGATGTAAATGCTTCTGAATATACGTATTTCGTGAGCTTCAGAAAGTTTT
This sequence comes from Rhysida immarginata, assembly GCA_023313115.1. Lineage (NCBI taxonomy): Eukaryota > Metazoa > Arthropoda > Chilopoda > Scolopendromorpha > Scolopendridae > Rhysida > Rhysida immarginata. The sequence continues at coordinate 121,686 of JAHWFO010114413.1, read as the reverse complement.
AATCAAAAAGAAGATGAAATTCTTTTAATAACTTTTGAAGGATTTCTTAATTAAAAAATACTTCAAACATTGTTGAAGATCTGCTTATAAATGAAAAGTTTCATTATTACTATTACCCATTAAGTCAATATTTAATGTTGGACAAACGGAATTTAACTTTAATAATGAATGAAAGAAACTTGGTAGAATAAACATACTCTTATTATTGCCAGCGGCTTATTCAGGGGTAGAGAGATGACGAAGAAGTTGTAATGAACTCTTTGTGCGAATATTCTTAGAATAGAAACATTATTAAACTTTGTGGTTTGTAAAAAAAAAAAAAAAAAAAAAAAAAAAAAAGAAAAATTTTATATAATATTTTTGGTTTTTTTTAAAAAAAACAATTTGTTTCTTTTCAGAAGATGAAGGAGAAAAATGTAAGCTTCCTTTGTTGTGTTATCTAAGAAATTCTTGTTTATTGATTTTTATCTTATGAAAAATACAACTTTCCACAGCGTTTGAAAAAAAAATGCTTTTTATACTTCTTTTACGGTCAGATCTTTTTTTGCTTTATTGAAACAGAAAGAAAAGAAGTGGTCCTGGAATCAAAAGAGCATTTCCTTTGTTCATACATAAAATCTAATCTATGTTCCCCTTTTCTGTTACCGGAGAATTGCAAACAGGAAATTGAAAGCTTCAGGCAGAATATATTAGGCTTCGTTACAAGTGCCGTTTCCTCCTTGAAGAGATGATATTGGGTCTCTCTCCAATCCTCCCACCAGAAAAACGGAAGGAAAAACAGAAAAACCTTAAAATCCTTTTAAATTTTACCTTCTCTCCAGCTTCTATTTTTTCCGTTTAAACTTATTGAAACAAGTCCACAGGCATTTCTTAAATGTTAAATTTACATTGCATAATCAAGGTAAAAGGTACAGCAGGCTCTTCTTTTTAGTTTCAAAGTACACTATTCTTTCAACATTCTTTTAGAAGGCAAGAGTAAGATGAAAAGGAGAAGGGAGGGAGGCGGGGGGGGGGGGGGGTTAGGGAAAGGAAAATGGAAATTTTATTTCTTCAAAATCTTAAGCTATATGCTTTGTTGTTGAGGGGTAAGTGACTGAAGGAGAGGTCAGCTTTAATAATGTTAGCAGAATAAACATATTGATTAATACTTAAAGAGTTGTTATCATCCATAATAAGTGGTTCCGAAAATTTTGGCAAAATATTATTATTAGCGACCATTATTTGCGTACTTTGTAGACGTGGATGAATGAACATTCTAAAACCAGTTAATACTTATAATCTCTCTGTAATCGGCAATAAAAATTAACGCGTTACCCATACAGCCGCTGATATAATATGGTATAGAAATTAACAATTACAACTTTCTATTGAGATTTAAATGTTCACAAAAAACATAAATAAACATCTCAATGAAATTAAATAAAATATAAATCAATATAACATTGAATCTTGTTTTCAAACGGTATGCTATGCTATATTGCTGATAATTTCTCGTATTGATATTTCCCTTCCTATAAAAATTTTTTTTAATTCAATAAAGCAATGATACACCGAAAGATGAATGAAACCTAATTTCCTTAAAACTGTCAAATTAATATATCAACGTCCAAAGCTCAGATTCAATTTATGAAAATATTGGGTCTCAATTTTGATAGTAAACTTTTTTTGGCGTTACATTCAAAATCTCATTACCAGGATAAGAAAAATGACCTTTGATGCGGGAGTAAGCAAAACTTTGTTTCTAAAGATATGCAAAAGGTTAAATAAGTTTGCTCGTATGCAATTATGCTTTCATTTACTAAAATAAAATTGATTCGTATTATGTTTAACCTTTTAATTGACATCGGGCAATTATTGAATTCTGCAAAAGACAAGCTATATTAATTCTGGATATATGAACGAAATATTTAGGGGATCGGAAAGGAATTTCGTTTTTATGAAAGAAACACTGTGTATCTATACCTATAATAAAACTGTATTTGACCCGGTGTCTGTACATTGAAAATATTTAAGAAACTCTTATGCGACAGGTCTTACTAACAGTAGCCAAAACAATCGTCTTGTATATTTAGTATTTTCGTCAGTCTGTCTGTAAGTTTGTTTGTTACCTCATCACGCAAAAACTATTGCACGAAAATTAACGCGGTTGTCACAGTTGCATTGTTTTAGATGTAACTTAAATAACGGTTTATGGTTTATCGTGATACGCCATCTAGAAGCAGAGTTCTAGGTTAAACTCTCTTAAGCTGGCATGCAGTCAAGGTATACTTTAGTTCACAAAACAAACAACAGATGGCGCTAATTTTTAAACATCCACCGGGCAACAGCTACTGTAGGAATAGAACAGGGCCGTCCAAATCGTGCGTGCAACATAGGAAAAAGCTCACGGGCAAAGCCGAGGAGATAGTCCAAAACTCAGGAGGGGAATGGGTATGGTTTATCCTATAAAGTGTTGCCAGACTTTAGGGGGCGATTGCATTAAATGAGGCATTATTTCTTTTGTTACTGATACTTGCTTGTTTTTCGTCTCGCATAACATGGTGCACATTCCGAAAAAGCATAAAATCATTGAACCAGCATTTAAACCGGAGTGGGAGAATGTTTTTTTTTTTTTCATTGGTCACAGATCGGATTCGAAATGCTTAATATGCAATCGTGTCGAGGGCAAAAAATACAATTCTACCTGACATCGAGAAAATTGTCACATTAAAACGAAGGAAATAAAATGGTAAACTGCCTCTTTTTTTTTTTTTTAAAATGTCGAATTGATAATTAGCAACCCGACTTTAAGGAACTGATCAACGTAATGTGCAGTAGGGGGGGGGGGGGGTAAGGAAGATTACCCGCGTGCACGGGCGCTGCCCGCGGACAGAAATCTTGGACAGCCCTGTAATAGAATAAAACAGGTCGTCAGTCTACAAGAAAAAGATATATTCCGCACAGATGTATACATTTCATTCACTAAGTTAACTTCTTCAGTAGGACAACTATGATAAGAAATTATAAGAGCAGGATTTTGTCCATGTTGCACAATATAAATAAAGAGAAAGGTTCCACTTTGCAGCAATAAGCATTTATTACATGGAACGAGATTCAATCGTTTCAGAATGTTGCCATGGCGTTGCATCGTCCCCTTTGCGAAATACATACAACATACAATGACAAACATGACTCGTTTCGTATGTCACAGCATATGTTCTACAAATATGGAAGACAACAACACATTCACGATTAAAGGATAATATTTAATTCGCAAACAGATCCTATAAAAACATTATTTTCCTTTCCTCTCAATTCAGAAATTCAGGGAACCATTTTCATTTTATCAGTTGCGAATACAAAAAATTCCAATAGATTGGTTCAATAGAATCCCTTGCAAGTTTTAATCGTGCACAGAGAGGTTCTGTGTTACTATGTAACCATAGATCTTGTCAAAGTATTTGCCATTATTTTAACCTCGACGATACAGGGTGGCCCAATAATAACTTTCTCATGATGCGGAAATATTTACAATCATAAAATATGCAAATAAGGGATTTACACCTTTTCATTGGATAACCTGCTAGATATGGCTACCTTTCTCTTCTATAACCGAATTTAAGCGGTTAACGACATTGAAAACGGCAGATTGCAACATTGGCTGTGAGATTTGCGCTATCTCTCTTCTGATGGATTCTTTGGTCTGGTAAGATAAACCCTGCTTTTTAGAAATCCCCATAAGCAAAGGTCACAGAGATTAAAGTCTGGGATTCGAAGAGGCCAAGCTATTGGAACATTTCGTCTAATCAATTTGTCTTCAGTAAAAACAGAAACAAGAAATGTTTTACAGGGATGGTCATGTTGGAATGTTACGCTTCCCAATATGTCTCGTTGCCTGATATAAGGAATAACATGATCCTGTAAAATCCGTAGATAGAGCGCACCTGTGATTGTCACTGTTACCAAAACATCATCGTTCTGTTCTTCGAAAAAAATCGGTCCAATGCGCACGGATCAAAGTTGCAACCAAAAAACTATTTAAAGTAGTTTGCATATTTTATGATTGACAACATTGAGTAAGTTTTTTTTTGGGCCACCATAAAGGTTTCTTTTCTGTTTTATGGCCAGAAGACGAAACTCGAGAGAAGTATCATTGTTATTCTTTTTTTTTTCTCAAAGACCTGTGCATGATAATTTCTTGGAAAATAAACTCATCAGAAAGAATTTTGATTAAAAAATGTTCTGAAATTCTAAACAAAATGACCGTAAATAAATTCTGTAAATATATATGAATTTAGAATTATTTATTACGCCATTTATTAGCACCTTAAGCAAGAATCCAGGTCGCGGAATTTTTCTTTTCCATTTTCATCTACACTTAAACCTTAAGCAAGAATTTCCATTTGAAAAAGAAACCATATCAGATTACTAGCTCTTCTGAATGTTCAGTCGAAATTATTTATAAACTTTTCGCTGAACCTGAAAACTGTCCTCTGCAGTCCGCTGGGTCGTTTATATTTTACGAATTGTTACACGACGATTTCCATTGCAGTCCTCCCCAGGCACGTCTGGCTCCTGTCACTGACGAGGTGTTGTCAGCACAGAAATCGCAATGGCTCGATGGTTTTGAGGCGTTGAACCATTTTCGGTACAGAGAGCATTTACTGTACACATATTAGCAATGCTGAAATGATCATCTGCATGGAGAACCATGCCGCGTTCAAAATCTTAGTTGCTGAAATTCTGGGTTTTTCCTCACCTTCTCCATTTCGCTCTAATGGAAAAATTATCAGATTATATACCCTTGCGGTTATGTGATTGTCAGTCACGAATCTCCTAATAGGAGCTCTTAGGAAATTCTACGAAGGCTGTATGTCATAAACCATTAAGGAATGACATAACCAAGTACCGAAAAGTTAAACTAAACCATTCGCGGAACTATATTTTTAAACGGCCCTATGTTAAAATTGGAAGTTTCTAATGGACCATTATGATAGCATTAAACCACGTACCTTTGAAATAATTTCAACTATCATTAATTTTACGTTATATTCATTCATGACACATCATTCCAAGTTATTTGATATATTACATGCCATATTTTAGCATTGAAATTCCAATGAACCATAATGGTTCCATTAAACCAGATTCCTTGAAACCAATTTGGGTATCATTAATTTTACGTTATATTCATTCATGACACCTCGTTCCAAGTCGTTTAATATATTACATGCCATATTTTAGCATTGAAAGTTCCAATGAACCATA